>DWAL01000395.1:0-11465 GCA_018230405.1 Heliconius hortense
GCGTAAAAGACAGACAGACAGAGTTACTTTCGAATTTATAATATAGGTATGGATATATATATATCACTATCATATATACTTTTCATAAATATGTTCGAAGAATATGCAAAAAAGAAACACATTTGAAAATAACTTATATTACATATACAATTTAAGCAAATTTTTATGCATTGTTTCGACCTGACAAAGTTCGCACAGACCGGAAATTCTTGTGTCGAAAAAGAGAAGGCGCGATTTTGCCCACATTGCAACGTGCGTCGCCTTCGGTATGTCATACGTATTGATACTCACCACACTTTGTGGCAAAAACTATACTTTATTTTGCACTCACGCACCAATAACTGTAAAACTTGCATCATTTAGTTATTTGTTTGTGTACTTACTTGAACCTTTGTGTTCTCAATCAATGTAAACAAGCGCGGCGTTGAGCTTCGCCATCTGATACGCAATGTTTGAAAATTCAGTGGAAAGTGGATATCGAAGTGTCTTGATTCTAGACCTTCCTCTGCCCACTACGTTCTTTAAGCTAATTTTCATATACGTATTTATCCTCATGCTATTGTATATTATTTACTAGTTAAAATAGGAGTAAATCCTAAATTTCCCTTAAAAATTAAATTTATATAATAATACTTTATAGTTCCTATTCACTAAAAATCAGTATTATATTAAATTTTTAAGATAAAAGCTTATTATAACTTGCAAATATTATACAATAGAGTGAGAATAAATACATATATGAAAATTAACTACATTACGTACGTTTTTTGTGAATAAACTGGAACTGACAAACTCAAACACAAAAGGATTCCCAAAGTCATAATTTAGTAAAAGTATGGAATGTTTACGGCGAAAAGAGCAGGTAGACACAAAAGCTTAATGAAACGCGACCTGTCGTGGTTTCCGGAAGGTCTCGTGATTCACAAATAGTAAGATAACCAAAGAAAAGATAACCAAAGTTTACTTTTTTTGTTTAGAAAACTAATGACACCTTTGTGTTTTGAGGCAGTAAGAAGCCGCGTGCGATTGTATGGTAGAGCACTTGTGGGAATTTAACACCCTCAAATAAAATGTTGGGTAAGTTTTGACAGGATTGTGCCTGTTGAGCTACTTATTGCCGTCATAATTTCTTGCTAGAAATTAAGAAGTATAAATGGTTGCACTAATTATTATATCTATTTGCTACAGCCTATATGTAGTTGTTTTATTTCAAAATTCAAATTAACTCGTCCGTCCCTTGATGATTATACTTTTAGAATTAGGAGTAAAACGTTTAAACACTATAATTTTGGCAAACAATGTAAATAAATGGGAACACTGCCCACGGCCTACACATGTGTATACACGTGTACCGTCACCATTGTGATAATGTTAATATTCCCATTTGTATGAAACGGTAGAGCTGTGAGGGTCCCACGTGCCGTAGGTACTGCCTGGTCGGCCACCCCGGTGCATTCCTGCGCAGTTACTCAATGGACCTCAGAGAACAAGTCGATGCACGTTTGCCCTTATCTGACTTCGGACCGCTAATTATCGATGCCGCTAGTCTTTTTATTTACTTTTACTATACATTTCTGAGAAATGCCAAAAGATTCCAGTGGAAATTATGCGGCCGCTCTTGTTTGTTTCGCTGTAATAGATCTCAAGGTAGAATTACAAATTGTTAAATAAGAAAATTTAATTTAAATCTAAGTCAACAATATTATAGTTAATATTTATTACGTGAGTTCTGGGGGTGTTTTTTTTTATTGTTATGACTAATTATAAGCAACAATTAGACTTTCTAAGTATAATTTAAAAAAAAATTAGTAAATTTAGTTAACGTAAAGTTTATGAACAAGAATCAACCTGACATTTTGCGTTGGTCCAACTACTAGTTAATAAAAATAAAAATAGTATTCTACTAATATATTTTTAGCTTTTGTTGATTAAACCATAAAATAATAAAACAACACATTAAATAATTAAGATTTCCAATCGCTTGTATAAGATTTTCTATTAGTATACAACTCAGGGTTCGTGGAGGTGTCGCATGACGTGTTTTCGTTTAATATGCAATATATGTAAAACATTATTGAAATTAACATAAATTCTTTATTTATGTAAATAATTATTATTATCAAATCGTTTATATGATTACATTTAAATCTATATATAAATGTAAAAATACAAATCACTTCCGTCACTGAATGACTGACAGACCGCATCAACGAAACTACTGAACTTAGGAAGTTCAACTTCCTTTTTGATTTACTATTTAGAAAATGTATCAAAATTTGAACGTAGCAAGATATGTCTTCTAAAAATTATTTTTCTTTCCTAAGTGTGGAATAACTCTTTAAAATTGTTAAAAAGAAGTTGAAATTTGGCTTGTAGGTAAGTTAGGGAGTGTAAGGGAGGACTACGAGAAGATTTCTCGACATTCTTAAAAGGAACGGAAAAATATCGAAATGTAATTCGACAATTTAACTATATACTTATATCTTTTTGTTTAAATATACAAAATGAATTAAGATCAAAGAAAATGTACCTTAATCTCTAATAATGTGTTACAATAAATTACCCTCAGTGTTAATTGTTGTTGTAACGCCGTGACGTCACCGCCGGGTTGTGTAACAGCACGTGCCAACGCGCCAACGTGGTCCTGCATACATGGAGTGCGCAGGAAATCTCACGAGACAACATTACCGAACAGCAAAAATGCTTTTTCCTTGTACAGATGTACTGATTTGATTCGTATGACCATATGACCATATATCAAAACACAAACAATGCTCTTTAAAATAACTACTTTCTATGAATTTTTATAAAAGAAATTTTAGAATAATAAAGCTCCTGAATTTTGTTTAGTTACTTCTCCTACAATGTAATTAATTTTATTTATTTTAAGTAATATAAAAAATTGGATTTAAATATATTGACTATAATGTTTATTTAATTTATTTTTGGTCTCTATTTTTCATAATTTTGTTTACTATTTGCTTAATATTTTTTTCTTTTTTTAGCTTCATATCGTATGCCGCACATGGCAGGGTAGGCAGAGGGAACCTAACGTTAAGACACTCCGTTGCCCACTTTCTGACGACTTCTCGAGGCATTGCGTGGCGAGTGGCGGAACTAAATTCCGCGCTTAACCTTGTTACTAAATCGTGGCCTCTGCGCCACGACTGGCCTCTTACTTCTTTAATTCTAAAAACATCCATAGCTACTACTGCACCAATTTCCTTCTTTTTTTTATTGTCGCAAGAGCCTTCACGTGTCATAAGTATCATACCTTCTATTCCATCAACCATAAAAAATGTGGACCAAACTTGTTGGTAATGTATTAATTAAATATGAGTGGTCGATCTAAATCTAAGTGAGTAACTCTGACTCACCAAGCGAAAATTTCTAACAGATGTCCTAAAACTACATACATATATACACACATCATAGGTACATTTATATATACGTAGACAAATTTATGTAGGTGTAAATGTATAAGTACTAAAAAAATCACCTTAAAGATTTTTGATACGAGAATTATAAAACACTGAGAGTGCTGCATCGTAAAATGGAAGGAAACAGTGTAAAAAAAATATTATTTTGACTATTTAGTTCATTATTTTAACTTACCTAAATACACAGCATATCATTTTATTAATACCTAATTCTAGAAGTCAATGTGGTTTGAACGTTTTATTTAATACTATTAGTAGTAGATTTTTGAGTGACACAAAAAATGTGTAGCAATTAGTACAAGGAATAAAAAGTTGACCAATTAATTTGCTCGTGGATTAGTCATCACAATATTTTTTTTAATGTTGGTCACTAAAGAAAAAATAAAAAATACACTGTGTCAAGATTGTGTTATTTAAATTTATTTTGTTTATTTAATTTTTTACTAAAAATCTTTCAGAGAAAACGCGTAAATTTTGCTACTCATCACGTTTTGCCTTTGTTTTGCCAAAGGTGGAGAACGGAGTTTTTGACGCTAAGTTTTCTTTGTTTAGCCCGCTATGGTAGAAAAGGAAAAAAAATACTTCACGCTTTATAAAACGCGAAAGCGTACAAATGACTATCTCGAAAGTATTTCCTCTCTGCCTACCCTACGCGAGAAAGAAAATGTAAGAAATGTTTGTCATCTTATATATTCTCACCTCAGCCATAATAGGTACATATTTACTCTAACTTTCATTAAAACGAATGCAAGTGGGTTTACCACTGTCAGAAATCGCATTCAAGTTCAAACTTATCAATACATCTAAGTATGAATCAGTCAGCTCAACCTAACAAGCTGAAAATAAAGAGCTGTCGGGCCGGAACCGACAAAGGCACAGGGATGTGGTTCTAACGTTATACGTCAAACTTCCGAGTATCTGACGCACTTAGCGCCGGCGTCTTAAAACTCTTAAATCACAATTCCATTGAAAGTTAGCAGAAAGCGCCCCTGTGTCGGTCGGTGCCAAGTTGCCATTCACACTGTACAAATATGTATCTACAATGACCGCGTCACAGATAAGTTTTTGTTTGTAGATTTGTTCGTGGAATATTGTGTTTTTGTTGTATTTGGTTGTAATGGTGTGCTTACCGTTAATTGTGCTATTTCTGGCATATTTTTTTAAATCGTAGGTCTTTTGCTTTTAAGTAGGGTGTAACTAAAGACCCGAAACACCTATATTATGCATCACCTATGAATGAAAGATCACACACATCGAAGCTACAGCACGATTCATTAACATAAAAGAATATGTATTTATTAATTTCTCATGCTTCGAAAGACCAGACGAGCAACAAGTAAGATCTTAATTTACATCGCAAGTGTCATTAAATTAATTACTAGATAACGATCGACGTTTTAACAAGTTTGTATTTGAATAAATAAAATTTCATCTCTGAGTCACAGGTGTTTGATGGGAAGCTTGCACTTTTTCCTTATATATAAAAACGTCTATACACTTATACCCGCATAGCAGGATAGGCAGAGGGAATCTAGTGTTGAGACACTACATCCCCCAAAGTCATTTTGTCATTGTGTGTTGAGTGGCGGAACTCCACGCTTTGCTTCGTCTACCAGTAAGAAAACTATTAAATTAAATATTTGTTCTCCACTTTCCACCCGAATTGTAGCCATTCCATACAAAGTAGGTACACTTAACTCAATCGTGACTTTACGTCGTGCTTTATCCAACTAAATTTATATATTATCGAACTTACAATTAAGCGCTATTCCTTAATATTACGCCCTTATATATGTGATCAAGACAACTTGCCCGCGTGTCTAGCTAAAAACGCTGGAAACGCCCAGTGTGTATTTTACAAAAACCATTTCAAGCTACTTTTGACCCCTTAATAACTTAATGAATTATTCTACATGTTCATGCATGTAGACTAATTCTCTCGCCAACTGAAATTACTAAACTCATTTAGTAATTTATGTTGGCAATTTAGCATATTTGCTAAAACTCGTCAGTTAGTAGTTTATATAAAAAATCAATAATTTAATCAATCGGTTATTGAAATATTACATTTTATATAAAAAACTGACTCACTCACTTATCAAAAACTTAACTCACTTCTAGGTGACCATGATATTTGGTACTAAGAAAAAAAAGGACATAAATAAAGTTAAGTATGAAATTTTGACCACAGAATGTAGGAAAATAACTATATTAAAAATAACAAATATATTAATGATTAGTACTAATCATTTCCTTACAAAAAGTAATAATATCACATCAAATTTGAAATAACAGCTAGTTAAATATTAGATAATGCGTCGTTCTCAACCTCGGCGATAAAAGAATGAGAGATTAAATTCAAGCTCTAAAGCTTACTTACTTGCTGACTTAGCGATTTTTTAGCACCAGGCACCAAACTAATAGTCCAAGTTGCAAGTTGGACACTATTTTACCAATGTAATAAAGCCTGTAGGTAAAACATTACCGAATGGAAGTTAAAGACACTTATATATATCTTCCATTCTTCTATCAGCAAAGTCGAGAACGACATTCAATGATACGACGCATTACTTAACATTTAACTTGGCTGTTATTTTACATTTATATTTTTGATGAGATGTTAGTTTAACTAATTAGTACATAAAATCTGTAGAGCAGGATTCATTCATATATTTTACAGCAAGTTAATTGTTCGCAAACTGACTCTACAAATAATCGTTGCTAGTTAAATTGTTTAATTGCTTTAGTATGTCATCTTCCAATTACGCCATCAGGAGCCTTGTGTAGTACGAGGCTCGTGACTCATTCCCAACATTTAATCGAAAAAACTCTAATTCAAATCATTTGAAATTATCTTAAACAAGTTTGTTATTATTAAAAATAATTTTACTTTAGATCGCAGGCGTTAGATTGAATTTTTTGCTCATTTATATACATATGTACACCGTATGTAAAAATTATGCAGTGATACATCAATAGATCTCCGTTCGTTTTGAGTTATGATGTATATGTGACATAAAAAATACAGGGTCGCTGGGCTGCGGCTATCGAAAGCAAGGGAGAGGGCCTGGCAGTCAGTTCGGACATGGCGAAGACCCTTGATCGAGTGGCATGGGGCGCTCTTTGCAAAACTTCCATGCTATGGGCTTCCTGAGAATTTATGCAAGTAGTTCGCCAGCTTTCTCGCTGGGCGCATCATCAAGGTCCCTGTCAACGGTTTTTGCTCCGAATACATACCCGTGAACGATGGCGTTCCCTAAGGCTGCGTTCTGTCATCTACGCTGTTTTTTCTGCATATCAATAACATGTTAGTGGATTCTAGCAGTCATTGCTATGCAGATGACAGTATGGTTGACGCTTTTTACTCCGGTCGTGCAAGTCTCTCTCGGGAAAACGTCGACCAGTGCCAAAATAAACTTGTGTCTTCAGTTGAGGCATCCCTCAGGAATATTTGGGATGGGATAAAAAGAACTTCGCTCAACTCAATCCAAAGAGGATCCAATTTACGGGAAAACCACTAAAAAAACCCCTTTTTTCGAATCTGCTTATCATAGGGTGTGCTTATTCTGGAGAACTGTTTGACCTGTTACCTGCTGCGGAATTTTCTAACCGCACAAACGTCACAAACTTAAGTACCATCCACAACATCTGGATAGCTTATAAGCGGTTTCGTAGGAACTTCCTTCCATGCGCCACGCAACTGTGAAATGCCCTACCTGCGGCAGTGTCTCCAGGTCGATGCGAACTTGGTGCCTTAAAAAAGCGCGTCTATCTCTACCTTAAAGGCCGGCAACGCACCTGTAGCTCTTCTGGTGTTATACATGGTTGTGGGTGGCGGTGATCACTTGCCATCAGGTGACCCGTACGCTCGTTAAGACAAGGCGTCTTTTTCCATAATAAAAAAGAGGACGAGGAGAGGAGAAGTAGACTCTTGGAAACCCCTGTAGAAACGTCGTGAAATATTGAGACATTGATCTTCATCAGCGAAATTCAACGCAAATAAGTAGAGTTATAAATGAAAATTTGAAACTTCATACAATATTTTATTTCATACATAGTTGTTTACAAAAGTTTACCGATTCCAAAAAGTAAAATAAAATAAAACCAACCGACTGCAAGTAAAATAAAATCAACTGGCATTGATTTTATTCTACTTGCAGTTAATTTTAATTTACACTACGTTTATTGACACTTGCTTACCGATGTTCCCATGGGTGTGCTGTGTGTCCTGCTATTCTCAGCCTGTGCCGTTTTATGTTTATTCAAATATGTGTTCTTTATGACCCATAAAAAATGTTATTAATTACTGAAGAAATGAATGCAAATAAGATTACTTGCTAACAAGTTGCAACCAGTCGCTTGCACTAGGAGTTTGAAGTCCATGGCAGAGAACGTTGAACCAGTCGATATAAAAAAGACGGCGCTTTGGAGACTCGTGTCTCTAATTTATTCGGTTTCAATTTATTTACTATATCAGTAAAAAAATATAATAAACTAAAATAATATGATGTGCACATGTTACCAGAAACAAGCAAAAATTACAATGAGACTAAATTGCATGCATGACTGATAGTCATACACGACATGCTCGAGATGTGTTTTGAGACGTTTACTTAAACACAACTGGTTGGCTGGCTGGTGTGGTATTTTTTCTTGCAGCACAATTTTAATGAATAATTCAGTAATAAGCCACTCTATTCTTCATTTTTCACTCATTAACCCAATATGAGCATGCAATAAAGATGTAATAAAATCTTTATGAAACGGAAGTTAATGTGTCAAAAAAAATTAAAAAACATGAAAAAAAAATATCATGATAACTTTCATGAAATTACAGGGGTGTTCCCAAATCGGCACAATGGCCGATATGAGGGTAAGACAGTGATACAGGAGTTGAAAAAAAACCACGAGATATTTGGTATTTTATATGTAGTAAGTATTACGTGTATTCATAACGAATAACATGAAAAAATATTTTAATTTATGTAAATCATTTCTAGTAAATATTATAACAAATAAACTAATTCCTATATGTTTATTACATCCGCCTTGCCCTCATCCTGGACCGAGATGCTGTAGAAACATGTAAACTGAATGACTAAAGTATTTGTTGTCTTCACATTCACGTCATCATTGTTTCAACATAACGTGAGCTATATTCTTATTAATACACGAACGATCCCCACATGGCGGTACTCGCTAAAACAATAGTCCATGCGTTTGTACTCTATCAATAAACAAAATCGGGATGGACGTAATAACTATGACGACGGTTACGAGTTGGATCCATATGTGGCCCGTAGGTCGGTAAGGAGGTCCGGTCCGTGGGCGTGGTGTGACGTCACGTCACGTCACGTCGTTACGGCGTACGAGTGTTGCGTCACGCACGCAAACATTAGATTTGGAACGTACTATAAATCGGCGATATGGTTATAATCTATTAATTATAATGGTTATAATTTATTAGACATTAAATTTATATGATTGTAAGTCTGTAATAAAACTAGTTTTGTTAAAATTAATAATATTTTTTTTTTGTTCTTCTTGTTTATAAAATGTCTAGACATCTCTGGATATTTTTTGGCCGTTTCAGTAGAAATTTGGAATTTGGAACGCTCTTAGTACTCCTCTACACTCCCTGACCAAGACCATACTAAGTTTCAACTTTTAAGTCAGTTTTGGCTGTGCGTTTTCTGTCAGTCATTCAATATTAGCAAAGTTTTATATGGTTAAAAAAAATATTACTATTTCTATGAAAAAATAGGCTTATTACTAAAGTTGTTGAAATTGAACTTATTTTTCTAAAAAATAATTACAGCATTTTTTTATTTTTTTATGGAAAATACAAGGCAAACGAGCGTACGGTCACCTGATGATAAATGATCACCGCTGCCCATGACCCTGTGTAACACCAGGGGAGCTACAGGTGGAAGCGGTGGAGTTAGACGTGCTTTTTCGTCATCATCGTATCACGTGTAAACACTGCCGCAAGTAGGCTATGCCACAGTTGCGTGGCGGGCGGAAGGAGTTCCTACGAAACCGCACAGTTGTGGAGTGCCACATATCCAGATGGTGTGACTGGTGCTTGAGTTTGTGACGTACTGTGCGGTTATAGAATTCGGCGGCCGGTAACAGGTCAAACAGTTCCCCAGAACACTCCCCATGAAAAATGCGGTAGAGAACACACAGCGGCAGAACACACCTCTACCCAAAACCAATGTGTCAAGCCTTTCACAGATCATTGGATCCTCAACGATTCGAGCGTAGAGCACGTTGTATGCGATCGAATGGGTCAAGCTGATACTGGGGTGCACCGAGACATATAAATCTAAGAGATTTTGTTCTTATAAGACAAAGAGATTTTTTATAGATTTTTTGTCAATTATTATTAAAGAGATATACTTAAATAAACTTAAATAAAAACTTACAATATTTCTACATTCCTAGTGTAAGTAAATATAAAAATTAAACTATGTAGCGAGCTACCTCTTACTCTTTAATAATAGTACTATCTATAATAAAATACAAGTATATGAGATTAAGAATATGTTTCTAGTATTAAGATATATATTTATTGATCGTAACAATCAAGAAACGACCGTACGAGAAGTTAGTAAAACTTATAAAAGGTGACAAACTTAAGTTTGCGAGTTTGTACGTAGTGCATTTTTCGTCTTTTTCTATTGAGTGAACTCGAAAAATAAATTCGTAATAGATTTTTTTTATGGTAAATCTATATATTTTTTTATTTGTACTGTAAGTTCTTACTCCTTGCCAAAGGCCTTGATTGAGAGAATCGAGGAATCGAGGAACTTCATATAAGTTGCGGGAAAAACGGTGCATAGACGCGCGTACCTTATGATTGTATTGATTTAGATTTCCTTGTGCTCCCAAAGACAGCAGACCTGGACCTGTACCTACCAACAATTTCAGACTAATACTTCTATGTAAATAATTTTTGAGTAAATTATCTTAAAAGTCGGACAACAAAGTGATCCTATAAGTATATGTAAGACAATCGTTTTTTTTTATTTTCAGGTCGATCAAATACAAGACCCTAAAAAAAATGACTTTAATTAATCTTCAAAGTTACATATAGCTCAATAGTAGATAGAAGTCTGATGAAAAGAAACCCAGAGAGATCATATGTTATACTTATACAGATTGTAGTGACAGGGAATATATATTTATTTATTTACTTAATTTATTTACTAGATATACATAAATAAAAAAAATTAAAAACACGCCACCGCCACTCAACACGCAATGCCTCCAGAATTTGGCGGAACGTGGGGAACGGAGTGTCTTAACACTAGATTCCCTCTGCCTACCCTGCTGTATGCGGGATACAGTGTGAAGCTGATTTTGATTTTAATTGAAATGAAATTTGATTTAAATTAAAAACATGATACATCATATTTTTTTCTACATCTACGGAGGAAGATGAAACGTTGAAACATAAATGTGTCTAATATAATATTTAAATTTTATCGTTTTGTTAAAAAAAACCTAGTCAGCAAGAGGCTGTTTCATTTCACTAACTCAACCCAGCCAAATATTGATAAACATGCCTTCAATCACGCCTTCCCTTATCAATACAGAAACAAATAAAAAAGCAGAAGATTTTTTTCAAATCGAACCAGTAGTTCCCGAGATTAATATTGCGCGCCCAACAAACTGTGCATCATTATTTTACCATAGATAGTATGGATCAAGCCTTACGTGCAGGAGACCCCATTGTCCTCCTCATTTCTATAGAAAATACATAAATAAAAGATGATAAGAGAGTGAGCTCATCTCAACCCAGTTCTAAATATAACGTTCTTGTATTAATTAATTTAATAAAGATATTTAAAAATCTGATTTATTTTTGATATATTATAATATACTCCATTTTTTTTTGTTTTTGTTTATCGATAAGATTGTAAAGCGTTAAACAATTACAATGATTTCAAGCGGAAAATAGAGAACTCTTTGATACTCTTTATCTGTATATTAGTTTCTAAATACGGGAGTTCTATAAGT
>DWAL01000396.1:0-11457 GCA_018230405.1 Heliconius hortense
CACAACCAGTCGATTTTACAGTCACACCCTGTGCCACTGCGCCACGACTGGCCTCCTGTTAATAAGATAGTAAATACTCATCGTAAACCAAGATCTATTTCTAGAGTCCCCTCAATCGGAGAGTGGAGGACCCAACGCCGCGTTGTGTCTACAAGAGTAGGAAAATGAAAATAGCTTCCATATAATAGGGATCGAACTTGCGCCCATCGCGTTTATAATTACACACTGCCCCACTGCGTCCAAACAGACTAAGCAACGGTAAATGAATATTTAAAGTCTCCAAATCTTCTACCAACAGTAACGATTAAAAAAATTTATCCACAAAACATAGGATTCCTGTGGTAAATTTTTATAGTTTTACGCTGTTTTCGCACATAAGTAGTTAGACAAAGAGAACCTGATAACTTACTGCTAAAACACTCGGTTACCTTAAAGACACTACCGTTCCCAACTGTCCTTAAGCTCTAGACAAAGAGAACCTGATAACTTGCTGCTAAAACACTGTCCTTAAGCTCTGGAGGATTTGCATGCTGAGTGGCGGAACTCAACGCCGCGCTTTACCAAAGCGTGTGTGTTTCCAATGTTACAATATCTATAGGTTGTATTGTTCTTATTTTTCTTCGTTTTACTATTGGATCCCAACAGTAAAATGTTTTGATCTATTTTTAAGTTGAAGTAACATTTAATACTAGCTTTGACCTGCGACTTCTATCGATATACAATTTTTAGTTGTCATAGCAACAGGCGCGGGAGGTGGCCCTGACCGCAGATACCGTGGGTTAGATTAACTTAATGTAATAGAGCCTATATATAGCCTTCATCGATAAATAGACAATCCAACACAAAAAAGGAGATTATGGGTTCGATTCCGACAGGATGAAATGTAGTGGGTTCAAATTTTACGTACAAAATATTATATATTATTTAGAATATTATACATTATTTATTGTATTTAAGTGAGGATTTACCTTGTTGTTATCTTGCAACACGTAATATAATAATTGTAGCTTCACAGTATTAGGTTACGCTAAGTCATTGAAAGAAATATTAGTTTCCACAGCACTCGGCTTCCTTTTATCCGAAGTAGAAAAAAAAGTATATTTATTTTCATATTTGAGGCCGGTTGTGGCGCGAGGGCCACAAGCGTGCATAAATTAAATTAAAGCAAGCGTAAATTAAATATTTTCTATTCTATCATCTTTGCTCTGGTGTCGAGGCAAAGCGTGGCGTTGAATTGCGCCACTTAAAGTCAAAGTCAAATAATTTTATTCAAAATAAGAAGTTACATGCTTTATTTTTTGAACGTCATATAGTTTACCACCAATTCACTAAAGTTAATGCCTCAGACTTCAGAAGAACCGGCGCAAGAAACTCAGCGGGACTTTTTTTTAAAAATAAATTATACAAAACACATTTTAACATTTCTGACAATGATACTTAACATTTCTCTAGAATTCTGTGAAAAACGGAGTGTCTAAACACTAAGCTTTCTCTGCCTACACTGCTACATGTACGGGATACAGCACGTAGCAGGCGGCTGAAAAAAAGTGATCCCGCAAGAGTTCCGTTTCTTTCTTTTGATGTACAACTTAACAAAGTACAACCCTTTGTTTAACCCCAAACGGAACAACTGATTTTGATTTAGATTTTGACTTTATAAATGTGACTTAATTAATAGTGTTCTTAGCCATAATTCAAAATAATATGTTGAGCGGTTTGTAGATTATTAGATTTTTTCTATTAGTTTGTTTACTTTTTAGAGGTTTGTGTGTTATTAATTATGTAGAGTTGTAAAATTTTATTTATTTACTTTTTAGACATCTCCCGTAAGTACATTTCGGGGAAGGAATAAAGAGCCCAGTGTCAAGACACTCCTTTTACAGAGATATTACTTAATATGTGGGTGGTGAAATGAAATGCTACACTTTTTCTTACCGAGGAAACGAAAATAATTTAATATTGTTCATCGCGACAGTCACGTATCGAAACCGCCCCATTGTGTTGCTGTGGTGTCTCTAAATATTTGTTTTTAGCTTCACGTTATACCCTGCACATAGCAGAGTGGGCAGAGGGAACCTGGGAACTTAGTGTTAAGTCTCTCTATATACCTCGCTACATGAGGGTTTCAGCGTGAAACTAAAAAAATATACTTATATAAAGATTACTATCTACTACTCGCAACAACTCAAAACTCAATTTAACTCAATGACAAAGTATATAAAAACTAAAATACGTTACACTGTAATCTTTAAAAAAAATTGTATTTATATTAGTATATTTGTATACTTAAACAGAAAAGGTGTATTATATAATATTTTTACTTATTTTTGCACACCGTGTATATATTTTTTACTTGTTTAATAAACAACACTATATATGAAATTTGAACTCACTACCTATTGTTACTTAATGCCGCGACATGGTGAGAGAGCGAGACTGTAAGCTCAGTGGTTGTGAGTTCGATTTGTAATTGGGGAAATGATTATATTTAAATTAATTTTATCCCCCCGCGCCGGCAGTCAAACATGACATCGAGTTTCGTCAACCAACACTTAACGTCTTGAAAATTTGGCTATATAGGAAAAAAACGTGAAACTAAAAAGAAAAGAACCCAATAGATATATTACTATAGAATAAGTTAGTTATTTAAATAATTTTACTAAAAAGAAAACTATTTTTTTTTTCTTTTGGCACCAACGAGGTACCAAGAACAATAGTAGGCACTTATATAACATTGGAAACACATTGTTATAATGAATATATGAGGAAAACTTTGAAATCAGCCACGCCGTGAGATCACACGGCGTGGAGAATCGCTGTCGAGGTGTTTATAAACAGAAATACTAAATATTTTTAGTAACATTGTAAGTAAGCTATCGAGGAATGACTTTTTTTAAACGCGGCGTTGAGTTCCGCCACGTTATGTCTCGAGAATTGGAATAAGTGTGTGGTGAGTGGGGAACGGAGTGTATTAGTACTAGGTTTCTTCTGTCGATCATGCTATTTTCTGGATGCAGGGGTAAGTTGCTTAACCTATGTATATATTCGTATGTGCCTTTGAATGAAACCCTTCAAATTCTAATAACTACGTATTTAATTTATTCGTATGTTTTTTTCCATTACTAATATGAGTCTTAAGTGGCGGAACTTAACACAGCGATAAATGAAAAATAATTTTAAAGTTACACATCCACAACTACGTCTCTCGTGGGAATCGAACCCACAACAATCGCTTCACACGTACAGACACCGCCGAACTGCGCCGCCACGGCCTCTATCTCCATATGTATGTACGTACAGTTCAAATATTTATGAGATTACGTGTCAGTTACGTAGAGTTTCGTTTTCAATGAAAAATTTTAAGAAATATTAAGCTGGGAGCGTTTAAAAGAGAAAGTAAATTATTGTAAGTGACGTCGTCTGATAATGAAAGTGCTAAAATAGAATCCACGCCGTGCATTGCATGATTTTTTTTTATATACACTCAATAAATAATATGCGAGTTCACCATTTTCCGCGAAATTTTCAAGTCGTTGCGTGTTGAGTGGCGGAACTCAACGCCGCGCTTTTGTCTTTTGCTCTTCGATCGGAGTGATTTTGGAAATATGTATGTATATAAATGTATATAAAACAACGTGTTCGGGAGAAAAGTGATCTTTACAGACGGACGGAAACGCATACAATCGACCGATCTATCTTTAAAAGTTTGAAGCCCTAAAAGAATTCCATCAAGTGGGAATTGAGTTACAAACCATCACCACGCCACCACTCGTGATAACTGCGCCATAGAGACTTATCGAGTTACAAAGTGTAATTTAAATTGTTGATAAAAGTTCTCGGAACAGATAATAAACACTTCACAGAAATAAATGCATTTGACATTTTGAATTTCACAGAAAATTACACGGTTAGAGAAATTTTTTGGAAGAGAGATTTTCTTTTTATTATTATGTTTTATTATTAAACCTATATATAACTATATTATCTAAAATTGCTAGTAACATAATATAGATAATAGATTTTAGCTTGGCTTCTTTTTCGTCTGTTTCTAAACGCGACGGTTGTGGGTTCGATTCCCACTGAAATATATATATAAGACAAAGCGCGGAGTTGAGTTGAGTAGGTACTAAACAAGAGATGCCTCAAGAATTCGTTAGAAAGTGGGGAATAAGGGAACATGGGGAACAACTAAACACTAGAAGCCCACGTTCCCTCTGCCGACTCTAATGTGTTCGGAATATAGCGTGAAACTAAAAAAAAATAATAATAATATATAAATCTCGAAATATCATCAATTCATTTCTAGAACATGAAGTACGTTCTTGAAATGTATTGATTGTAGGCGGCACTAATAGAATAATCAATTGGAATTCATTTGAATACAAGCTTGGCTTGACGCTGTTTCCTGAACGTATCAGGGTGGGCAGAGGGAACCTAGTGTCAATTTTTCGAAACATCCCGTGTTTTTTTTGGCGGAATTCAACGAAACGTTCTATTTTGTTACCAGAACAAAGAAAAAGTAAGTAGTATCTTCTATATTTTCAATACAAAATTATTATTTCTTATTAAATAATTGATTGAACTGATTTCCATATACGTATACTATATTTTAATACGTATATATAAAAATATATTATTAAATAGTTTTTATACTGCAATCGAGTTAATTGACTAAATAACAATCGAGTATTGTTCATCATTTCGTAATAGTTTCTACGATGAAACAAAAACTCGCAACTAACATCTGGTTTGAAAATTACTCCAACTTCTACCTTATAGCTTAAAAAATAGAGTATTTTTTCCAATTAATCCGAGGTAACCGTGTCGAATCCTTTTCACAGTACCTTATCGTGTGACGTAGCGCCATTTGGCTTAATAAAAGTGTGCTTATATCGAATTGTGATCCTGTTTAATTTATATTTTTCACTATTAATCATATTGTATATTAATTTTTTTGCTTGTTGATTGACGGAACTTAACGCGGTGATTTGTATTTTTCGTAATCGGACAATGAATGTAATTTAAAATAATCTGTAATCTGAGTAGGGATCATTTACATCGTTTACAATGTGGGATGGTAGCGTTAAAATAAGATTTTTTTTTGTTTGGTGTATGTCCCGCATATAGTAGGCAAAGGCAACATAGTGTTAAGACACTCCATCCTCCCTTTCCGCCCAATCTTCGACACATTGCGATTATAGTGGCTAAACTCATTATACAGGAATATGAAAATAATTAAAACCGCCGTGGCGTAGGGCAACTAGCGTGCGACTGTAAATGAGAGAACGAAATATTTAATATTTTCATTTTTTCACTCTGATAACGAGACGAAGCGCGATGAGTTCCGCTACTCAACACGCAATACCTTGAAAATTCGAAAGAATTTAGAGAACTCACTGTGAATGAAGGGAATTCTGTGTGCGGATAGAGCATGAACCTATAAAACAAAATTAAAAATTAACTCATCCCCGGGAATTGGAATCGACCTCAGAACCTTATCCTACTACACGAGGATGGCCTCTATGTATGTATCTATAAAACTTTACGTTTACTTTATAAGTAATTAAAATTTCAGACCTTCATTTGATCAATTAAGATTTTTAACTCCAACCTTAATTAATGTGAATTTCCGTAAGTTTTTATAATCTTTGATAATACTAATTATATACGCATTTATATTATTATACGTAAAATATATTTTTGAGGCTGTCGTGGAGCATTGCACAAGCGTCAGGCTGAAAGCAGTGTGACGGTTGTGGGTTCAATTCCAACTCTTCTTCTTCTTCGCTCTGGCGCGTTGCGAATTCGCCGGGTAGTGGGGAACAGAAATGTCTTAATGGAGAACGGAGTGTTAACACTATATCCTATTTAGGAAGTCGTGAGATAAAAGGTAAGCAAATCAGAAAAAGGTTACGTCACATTTTAATACTAATAAATTAAAGAGCACAGCTACTGCAGCATTTGAATTCAAAATGTGACGTTTTGTCATCGTTCGCGTTATATCCGCCAATTTTACAATAGATCGACTTGTTGATACAAGTAAACTGTTTCCAGATATTTTCGTTTAAATCTTGTTATTCCGTTGTTACTTTTGTTATTTTTTTAATTTTTTTCTTATTTTAATAAGCTTAAATGAATTCGTTGATTGTTTTGTTCTATTTATATTGACGTTTGTGTACATTTTGTCTCAATCCCAAATTAATAGTCTACTCTCAGGTTCTCTCCGCATACCCTGATATGTGCGGAAAACTAAAAATATATATGTAAAGAGGAAATAAAAAGATACTCTCCTCAAAGTAAATACTAACCAATTTCTGCCCTGAAATCGAAAACCGAACGAAACTGAAAAATCAATCTATTTCAATTTCAATAGAAGTAAAAAGAAAATTGTTCTAGAATTGAAGTTTATCTGTACATTTTATACATACATTATATATGTACATTTCATTTATAAATTCCTTTTTTTATATAATATGATTATAAGAATAAAATATTTTTTTATTGATCCGAAGCCACCTTAGAATTGATACTATAAAAAGTTAAGTTTGAAAAATTAAAGTAAGTACTTTTACACGCAAAGATCAGGTCGAAATGAAGTCAGTCAGAACATTAATATGGTAACATAAGAAAAATGGGTAGAGCTAAAAAAATTTACAACCGCGATTTTTATCTATATCTATTCAACTCAATTAAGCGTATAGAAATTGTAGTACGGTGTTTTATTATTAAACCTATATATAACTATATTATCTAAAATTGCTAGTAACATAATATAGATAATAGATTTTAGCTTGGCTTCTTTTTCGTCTGTTTCTAAACGCGACGGTTGTGGGTTCGATTCCCACTGAAATATATATATAAGACAAAGCGCGGAGTTGAGTTGAGTAGGTACTAAACAAGAGATGCCTCAAGAATTCGTTAGAAAGTGGGGAATAAGGGAACATGGGGAACAACTAAACACTAGAAGCCCACGTTCCCTCTGCCGACTCTAATGTGTTCGGAATATAGCGTGAAACTAAAAAAAAATAATAATAATATATAAATCTCGAAATATCATCAATTCATTTCTAGAACATGAAGTACGTTCTTGAAATGTATTGATTGTAGGCGGCACTAATAGAATAATCAATTGGAATTCATTTGAATACAAGCTTGGCTTGACGCTGTTTCCTGAACGTATCAGGGTGGGCAGAGGGAACCTAGTGTCAATTTTTCGAAACATCCCGTGTTTTTTTTGGCGGAATTCAACGAAACGTTCTATTTTGTTACCAGAACAAAGAAAAAGTAAGTAGTATCTTCTATATTTTCAATACAAAATTATTATTTCTTATTAAATAATTGATTGAACTGATTTCCATATACGTATACTATATTTTAATACGTATATATAAAAATATATTATTAAATAGTTTTTATACTGCAATCGAGTTAATTGACTAAATAACAATCGAGTATTGTTCATCATTTCGTAATAGTTTCTACGATGAAACAAAAACTCGCAACTAACATCTGGTTTGAAAATTACTCCAACTTCTACCTTATAGCTTAAAAAATAGAGTATTTTTTCCAATTAATCCGAGGTAACCGTGTCGAATCCTTTTCACAGTACCTTATCGTGTGACGTAGCGCCATTTGGCTTAATAAAAGTGTGCTTATATCGAATTGTGATCCTGTTTAATTTATATTTTTCACTATTAATCATATTGTATATTAATTTTTTTGCTTGTTGATTGACGGAACTTAACGCGGTGATTTGTATTTTTCGTAATCGGACAATGAATGTAATTTAAAATAATCTGTAATCTGAGTAGGGATCATTTACATCGTTTACAATGTGGGATGGTAGCGTTAAAATAAGATTTTTTTTTGTTTGGTGTATGTCCCGCATATAGTAGGCAAAGGCAACATAGTGTTAAGACACTCCATCCTCCCTTTCCGCCCAATCTTCGACACATTGCGATTATAGTGGCTAAACTCATTATACAGGAATATGAAAATAATTAAAACCGCCGTGGCGTAGGGCAACTAGCGTGCGACTGTAAATGAGAGAACGAAATATTTAATATTTTCATTTTTTCACTCTGATAACGAGACGAAGCGCGATGAGTTCCGCTACTCAACACGCAATACCTTGAAAATTCGAAAGAATTTAGAGAACTCACTGTGAATGAAGGGAATTCTGTGTGCGGATAGAGCATGAACCTATAAAACAAAATTAAAAATTAACTCATCCCCGGGAATTGGAATCGACCTCAGAACCTTATCCTACTACACGAGGATGGCCTCTATGTATGTATCTATAAAACTTTACGTTTACTTTATAAGTAATTAAAATTTCAGACCTTCATTTGATCAATTAAGATTTTTAACTCCAACCTTAATTAATGTGAATTTCCGTAAGTTTTTATAATCTTTGATAATACTAATTATATACGCATTTATATTATTATACGTAAAATATATTTTTGAGGCTGTCGTGGAGCATTGCACAAGCGTCAGGCTGAAAGCAGTGTGACGGTTGTGGGTTCAATTCCAACTCTTCTTCTTCTTCGCTCTGGCGCGTTGCGAATTCGCCGGGTAGTGGGGAACAGAAATGTCTTAATGGAGAACGGAGTGTTAACACTATATCCTATTTAGGAAGTCGTGAGATAAAAGGTAAGCAAATCAGAAAAAGGTTACGTCACATTTTAATACTAATAAATTAAAGAGCACAGCTACTGCAGCATTTGAATTCAAAATGTGACGTTTTGTCATCGTTCGCGTTATATCCGCCAATTTTACAATAGATCGACTTGTTGATACAAGTAAACTGTTTCCAGATATTTTCGTTTAAATCTTGTTATTCCGTTGTTACTTTTGTTATTTTTTTAATTTTTTTCTTATTTTAATAAGCTTAAATGAATTCGTTGATTGTTTTGTTCTATTTATATTGACGTTTGTGTACATTTTGTCTCAATCCCAAATTAATAGTCTACTCTCAGGTTCTCTCCGCATACCCTGATATGTGCGGAAAACTAAAAATATATATGTAAAGAGGAAATAAAAAGATACTCTCCTCAAAGTAAATACTAACCAATTTCTGCCCTGAAATCGAAAACCGAACGAAACTGAAAAATCAATCTATTTCAATTTCAATAGAAGTAAAAAGAAAATTGTTCTAGAATTGAAGTTTATCTGTACATTTTATACATACATTATATATGTACATTTCATTTATAAATTCCTTTTTTTATATAATATGATTATAAGAATAAAATATTTTTTTATTGATCCGAAGCCACCTTAGAATTGATACTATAAAAAGTTAAGTTTGAAAAATTAAAGTAAGTACTTTTACACGCAAAGATCAGGTCGAAATGAAGTCAGTCAGAACATTAATATGGTAACATAAGAAAAATGGGTAGAGCTAAAAAAATTTACAACCGCGATTTTTATCTATATCTATTCAACTCAATTAAGCGTATAGAAATTGTAGTACGGCGGTATGAAAAACCTATAGGTACATTTTGAAATACCTAAACAGCATTATTGATGGTTGATGTATTAAGCTGTCAATATTCAAAATTATTTGTCATCGCTAAACCTGTTTGTGTGAAAGCGGTTTCGGCAGTAGTGGTAGTAGTGGGTTCAGTACCACGTGTGGTAAAAATTGTGATGGCAATGTAAGCGTGCCCGTAGTTTAGTTATACGAAATACGGCGTTAGGATCCGCCTTAACATAGCACTAAAACTGTCCACATTATAAATTTCAGGAATATGCCCGAATATGTTTAATATATTCGTCTATTAAAAAAAATATTTGAAACAAAACAAAAACCAACTTCAAAACTATACCTTAAAAACCAAAGTAAAGATAATTAAAGAACAAATAACGAAGTTATCGAAACCTACATTTGTATGTTGTATTTACTATTGCAATATCTTTATTTTAGGGGTAAGTGTCAACTTAGTATAAGGTTTCTTTTTTCGCTTCTATTTGATAGATATAATAAATAATTTAGAAATGTTCTATTAATACTAAAAATATTTTCGCCTCACCTGGCACCGATTTCATACACAGTTGATAAACTCCTCCTTATTGAATGCGTACATATATAAAAAAAGTAGTGGGTTCTATCTGTATATATTTTATATATACTTATATATATTTTATAGGCATTAGGTACCTATTAAGGTACACGATAGTATTCGCTCTCATAAACTTCCCAGTAGCCTAAGATCCAGCTGCAAAAATCTATAGGTTTATTTTATTTTAATGAAACAGGTAGGTAATGAAAGAGGTATTGTTTTTTTAACGAAACTTATTTTTACGAATGATAAATGGTAGTAGAATAGATTACACCATAGTTGTCTCGCCAATATATAATATAACGAACATTCGGAATAGGAAAAATAAATGCTTGTGATGGCAATCTCAGGCAAGCAAATGTTATAGTGTAGAAAAAAGGAAAACTTTTAATTTGATATTATACATATATATATATATATATATATATATATATATATATATATATATATATATATAATTCACTTAAAAAATACGCAAGTGAAAATAATTAACAATAAAAACCTATTCAATACAGGTGTATTGAAACCAACCATTGCCGAATTACTTACATCATTCTCTTTCAAATGATGTTTGGTTTACTAAAAAATATATACTTGCTATTTATTTACAAAAACTAATTACCAACCACATTTTATTAAAGGTTATTGCGAAAAAATTTTGTGCGGCAACTATTGTATAATCTATTCTACCACTATGTACCACTAATAAAACTTAAGTTTCATTAAAAAAACGATACTTGCAGTTTTTTGTTGCAGGATCTCATACTACAGACTGCAGTACTGTAGTTCTATATATGAAATATTACGAGTCAGTCAGTTTAAGGTTTTGTATGGTGTGTTTTATGTATAAAGCTCTATCAAACAGTGAAAATGTTTTTCAAACAAGTATGCAGGGACCGTTTCGATGCAGCGGTACAGGTACAGTTCTCGCTCTGATACAAAGACAAAGAGCAGCGTTGAGCTTCGCCACTCAACATGCAATATCATAATAATTGGGAGAAAAGTGAGGAATCATCCTTACACTAGGTTCCTCCTGTCTACTCTGGTATGCGCGAGAAGACGTCAAACTACAAAACTACATTTTATAATAATCTTTTGAACATGTAAACATCGGGGTATTTTGATAACCGATGTGGCGACGACAGCCTTTAACACAACAGTAATTTCCAGAAGCCGATTTTCAATGAAATTGCTAATTAATCCAAGCTATATTGATCTTTAGTTTAAAATAAATCCTCCTAGACTAAGCGCTTTATGATCAAAGGAAAATCTGCAGTCTTCATTATCGAGACCACCCGCGTTCATTTTCATATAAATAGGATATTTTTTAATAGGTAGGTATATAATATTTTAAATATATATTCTTTCTTTTTTGGGTTCTGTACGTTTT
>DWAL01000397.1:0-11448 GCA_018230405.1 Heliconius hortense
TCTTAGCGTTTAAGCAAACAAACAAACAAACAAACTCTTCCGCTTTATTATATTAGTATAGATTGGAACTTTTATTCTAACCATATTACAGTTTAAATATATTCTCATTCAAATATACATAATATTTGACGATATTAAGTTAAAGGAATGTCAGTTATCAGCAAGTCGTAGCTCACTAAATCTTTAAAATAATTTGTCGCATTGTACTCTCTACGATAAACAAAGTGTTGAACCAACACGTGGTACACTACTGCCTTATATGTCTATAGTCGTTCGTTCATTCTACACTAAGTCCAACGTAGGAACTACAATATACACCGTTATATCTACGTCCAACTCCATACAAACATCGCTTACGCACTGCTAACGTGTTGCCCCTACACAGATTATAAGAAATTCGATCTTAAAAGATCGTGCCATTATAGAGGCTTCAAATTATTATATTATATTTATATACAAATATATATATATATATATATATTACAATGGACATAAGGGACTGTAAACGCGACGGTTGCAGGTTCGATTACCACTCAAAGACATGAAATATTTAATGTTTTCATTTCTTTGCTCTGGGAACACCCAATGCCATCAAAATTTGGCGGAAAGTATCTTAACTCAACCTTTTGCATAGTCTGCTATGTACGGGATACAGCGGAAAGGGAAATAATAATAAATCAATAGACAATCTTCCGATTTTTTTTATTTTCCTTAGCCTTTGTATATGCTGATACTATTTTTAGACGCCACTCATATTAGTATTTTCTTTGCAATACATTTGAAACTTTAATATTGTGAATGTATGGGGGCAATGAACCTTGTACAGAATAAGTAATAGTGCAGACAACAGTATCATTGTTACAGAGTTACTTCGGCTAACTATTGTACAATTGTTTGGTGTTTTTTTTGTTGTTTGAAATTTGTTTTGTTTTCTTTAAAAGTTGAAAAGTAATCAAGAGCATTTTTTCAAGTAATAATAGTTTTCTAAACATATAGGTACATTTAACTTTAGCAACATAAGTCGTTGTGGCGCAACAGCACAGCGTCTGACTGACTATCGTGAGTTTTCTTGTTCTATAAATTAGACAAAACACCGCTCGAAAATTGAGCAGAAAGTGGAGAAGGCAGTGTCTTAATACTATATGCCCTTTGCCTTCTTTTGCTATATATTGCAGATACAGAGATTTTTTTTTCAATTTGAACCAGTAATTCTCAAGAACGGCCAGTCGTAGCGCGGGGGCACAAAAGTGTGACTGTAAAGGCTGGTGGCTAAACTGGTAGTGGGTTCGATCCTCTCTCGAGAAAATATTTAATATAGTATATAGAAATATTTATTTAAATGTATATTTTCATTTGAAAAAAATATGTAAAAAAAATGGGGAGCAGAGTGTCCTAACACTTTGTTTTTAGTTCATAGCAGGGTAAGCAGAGTGAGCCTGAGAGCCTAGTGTTAAGGCACTCCATTCCCATTAAGACACTTCCGGTCCTCATTTTCCACTAAATTCTCGAGGCATTGCGTGTTGAGTGGCGGAATTTAACGCTGCGTTTTGCCCTGTTACCAGAGTGATGAAATGAAAACTATATTAAAAATAAATTTCTCCGAGTGGGAATCGAACCCACAGCCGTTGTATACAGTCGCTCGTTTGTGCCCCTGCTCCACGACGGCATCTTATCGTCGATATAAGATGCCCCTCAAATGGGATCCCTGTGTATTGATATTCTTACCAAAGTCGACGACGACGACGGACGAGCCCAAAAGAAGTAAGTAGAGACTATAAAGCGTGAAATTAACTAAGTAAGTAGTAAGTAGTATTCTTTGTCTAACTCCTTAGACAGTGGCTGTGAGACAGTACAGTGCACATTCAGTGTAAATATTTGCCCTTACTCAGACGGGCATTGCCTCTGTTTTAATTTGATAGAATTTTATAACATTTAGCAATTTTGTATTGAAAGTTAAAATATTGTATAGAGCACAAATATGATATTTAAATATTTGTTTAGTGTTCTTGCTTTGGCCAGAGAACATATGATGTTTGGTTCCACCAATAAACACGCAATAGCTTAAGTTTAGAAGGAAGTGTCTCAACACTAGAAAATATAAGAATACAAAAAAAGTAAATGTGTCACAGTGAAACAGCATCTGACTGTAGGCACGGTGGTTGTGAATTCGATCTTCACTGAGGGTAAATTAATTGCATCTTATAATTAAAAAAAAAACAAAACAACTTACAAACTTAAGAATAATAATAAAAAAAGGAGAACAAGGCAATCTTATCGCTTAAAGCGATCTCTTCCAGGCATTCTTTGGATCTTGGAGTTGTATAAGTTGTACATATTACATTTTATAAATACAATAAGATATTGTTTCAATTATTTTGTATTTGCGTTTGTTTATCAATTTACTATATAAAATAATGTCTAAAAATTTAATTCGAATAATTACATTATACTTATATACCTAAAGAGCAGTAACTTCCTCAAGGCTTTGAGGTATCTACTTCAGGTAATTCGTAAATTTTTTTTCGACAGTATGACGTTTGCTTGTTTTAATAACTGTTATTTAGTGACTCATACGCTTCAACTCGCAGACTTAAGATTAACTGATTGACATAAGAATCATAAAAATTTATCGATTTTGACCTCTTTTGATCCGGAGATTGACCCTTTTGATCTCTACAGCGCCACATAGGAACAAACATAGACTGATAAATATATTACGTCCTTTGCGTTACATATTCGGATGAAGAAATTGTAGTACCATTATAATGCAGAAGAGATATCTCTGACTAAAATATAGTTATTTGTTACTCCAAGAGATAATTTCATATTTTATGAAAAGTATAACACAAAAACCTAATAATATAATAACCACTTCTAGCCTATGTCAACTGAAGTGGATAGTCGTGCTAATATTAACCTACATCAGACTACTACTTAACTGGAGGTTTCTCCATTTAGTTTATCTCCAACGAAAATAGAGGGGTGTTATAAGTTTGACGTTTTCTGTGTTTTATTTATCTGTGTGTATATGTAGTTTCGGAGCTCCTAAACGGACGAACTGATTTTGATTTAGTTTTTTTTTTGTAAATTGATCGAGAGTGTTCTTAACCTTAGCATGTTTCAAAAAAATATTACATATTCAGACGTTTAAAGATTATCAGCTCTTTTTTAATTATTTACTTTTTAGACCTTCCGGGGTTTTTTAATTATCAAGTATAAGTGGCTAACAGAAATAATTTAAAAAAACTTATAAGAGCGAATAATTTTTTCCATCTTCTCTTATTTTAGCTATATAATTTATTTCGTTATTTGGATTTGTATCGGCACATCGTATGACTGTAAGCACGATGGTTGCAGGCTAGGTCGCCTCTGTGGGAAATAAATTATTTTTGATTATCTCGCTCTAGCCCAATAAAATGAGGTGTTAAGTTCCGTCATTCAATACACAATTCCGCGAACTTCTGCGGATGCTGGAGAATTTTCTTTATTCTTTCTTCTCATCTCTATTAGCATTTTAATTTCTTAATTTTCTATTATCTCTATTTATACTAACGTTAAAGGGTTTGTTTATTTAAACACGATAACCTTACTTTTCTTGGTTCTGTCTGGTGAATACTGATTTAAATATTAAAGATATTTTTGTGTCTATTTCTAGGGTATAGGCACTTCGTCAATATTTCGATGTAACTCAACAAACCACTTTCATTTGCTCACGGGGGCCATGCCACAAGTATAAGCTAGTTAAATAATAAAATTAGGTATTGTAATGGGTCAGGCTAATACGGTACCCAGTATTGAACCTATCCTGCGCGATCTAATTGCGAAACTTCTTAATACCTATCACCGGGGCTTGTAGCGATCGCAGCAACTCGCTAAGAGCGCTAAGAAAGGCTTTTAAAAGTTTCCTTTTAATCTAACCCGATAGTGTTTGTTCACCCACTTGGCACGTTCCTGAAGTAACTGGAATAGAATTAACATTCTACCTTACCAAGATTTTTTAGCTTTTTCTCTATATAATGGAAATGGAACTTTATTTAGTATGTATTTGCAACTTCACGCTGTATCCCAAATATAACAAAGTAGGCAGAGGGAACTTATTTTTACAACACCCTGTTCCCATGCACTCTGAGATAGATCGTATTTGTCATCTATCATTACCTAATTATTGAAATGTTTAAATGAAAATAAACAATATATTAAATGATTTTTTCAGAATTTCAATAAATTCTGTATAATTTTGATAACAATCATAATCTTATCAAGGAAGATAAAAATCTACAGAAAATCCTGAAACTGATCAAACAGTTCCAGGAAAAAGTTCTTTTGAGGTACGTTTGCTCTAATATAACTCAAAATTGTATTTATGATATAGAGATGCATATATTTATTTAAACTTGCTTTGGCCGTTGTCAGCTGACTGCACTACTTCAAAAAAAATGATTTGTTTGTTTTATGATAATATTTTTATTTGTTTTTCACGTCTTTCATATCTGGCAGAATATATTAAGAAATATTATACTATTTATAACATTTTTAAAGGTTAGCTCAGATTTGGATGAAATATTTATACTACAAAATGAAAACTTAGTCGCAGCTTCACACTTTTACTCGCTTAGCAAAGTAAATCGAGAGGACCTACAGCCATACCACTTCGTTCCCCACTATGAGTTGGAATCGAAGATAATTTGAGTTAAATAACGGAACTGAACGTCGTATTTTGTTTACTAAAGCAATAAATTAAAAATAATTGCTTAGCTTTAGTTAGTATCGAACACAGAACCATCACATGCAGCCAACAGTACTTAAAAACATTACAACAGTAAATACGCGATGTAGTATATGGCAAAATTTAAAAACCTTTTTTAATTATATAATTGTATATATGTATATCCAAGTTTATTTTAAACTAACATTTTTTAAGGTGAAATCTATACTATCAATACACTCCGTATAAATAGTGAACACAATTTCAAGCAGAAGAAACTTTCAAAAATAAAGCACTCACACTTTCCGAACCACTGTAAATAGTAACAAGCGGCAAATCCTATTAAAGTTCGAGGTGAACCTTGAAATTTAGTAGTTAAATGGTAAACAAAATATTGATTGAGTTAAATTATAAGTAAAATATTACTTTGGGGAATTATTTATTTTTTTATTTTCTCTCCTTTCGTAATAAGACAAAGCGCGGCGTTGAGTTTCGCCACTCCACCCTTGGTTCCATCTGGCTACCAGCTAAATAGCGTGAACACAGCAGCGTGACGTGGCGTCTATCAAGCAGATTGACATAGTAACGTAGTTATCCATTCCTGACCTCTTCTTCTTCTTTTTCTACTAACTATTGCTTTTACTTTTATTTTCTCATTTTCTCCACATAGCAGTGTAAAAAAATTAATATCAAAATACTATGTCCTCCGAGCGGCGGAAAAAAAGCGAGTGATTTAAATATTATAAATAATGCTCCCCTGATTAAAGATTGAACCCACAACCGTTTATAGTCAGATTCCCCACTACACCACGACGACAAATGAAAGCCCCGCTTTCATTTTTTCATAGTTTTTTTTAGTTTCACGTATCTTTCTGTTAAGACACTCCGTTCTCATTCAGTCACTTCCATTCTCCACTCTCCGCCGAATTCTTAAAGCATTACGTGTTAAGTGGCGGAACTCAACACCGTTTATATATAGTTACATATTTTACTATGTCAATAAATAATGGACTGACTAACTGACAAAATTCTTGCCATCTTTATAAAGGCGAATGCTATATATAAATTAATTAGAAGAGCGAGACTGTGCCCGACTCAGTATAAAATGCAATTTTATTGACACGCTAGTACGCACACATACATACGCAGTATCTTTATTATATTGGGCAGTACGAGTACAGGGACCATGATTTATAATTTATAAGGACTCCTCCGCTTAGGGTACGGCATTGAGGTTCGATATTTAATATAATTGGAGAAAGTAGTGTCTTAACTCTAAGTGTTCTCTTGCTGTTGTGCTTTGTGGGGAAAAAACTGAATACTTAATTTGTAGTAATAAGAATTCATATTAAAGTAATATATAATTTAATAATTTTTATTTATCACAGTCTTTTTAAGCCTAACAGAAAGGATTGGCATCTGTTTTTTACTTATTATTTTAAAACAATTTCATGATGGTTTGATGATTTGACATAAGAACATTCAAATACAGATTAGTTCCTAATACAGATAGAAGCAGTAACTATCAGGTTATGTTTTTTTTGTTAATATAGATTTTTTCATAAAACGAAAATATTATAACGTTGCTTTATTTTGAGCTTCATGCTGTATTCTGTAAGATTAAGACCCCTCATTCTCCATCTTCTTCCCAATTTTCAAGGCACTGCATGTGGAGTGGCGGTACTAAAGTAATAACTAAATTGCGGAAATTAAATTAAATAATATAAAATTTTATAAATCTTGAAAATATTAGTTTTACTGTCACATCACATCATGGCTAAACTACGAAACGCTGATTAAAGCGTCCATAACTCCGTCAGATTAGGGTAGCTACAGTGAGGGGCAGTGGGCACTTCCCGATGTTGTTTTGTTTAACAACCGTCTAGACTTTTAGACGCGTTTTCTTTTTAAAGAGCATACAAGTATTTTTTAACCGACATCAAAAAGAAATAAGGTTATTCGATTGTATATATATTTTTTTGTATTTATGTATGTTTGTTAACACTTTCTTAAAAATGTAAAAAAAATTGAATGGTGGGATTTGATATTGAGATTTTTGATTAAATTAGTCTCATTTAGTGCCTTTATTCGGATGATGGTGAAGCTGTTAACATATAGTTTAGTCGCCAAAAGTAAATTAATATTAAAAAAACTTTCTTTTTCTTTTATATTAATTTTGATAATAGCCTTTTAATGGCTGACCTTTTTAACTACTTTAAATAAAAACTATAAATACTGAACCTACAATACTCAGTCTCAGCCAATCGTACCACAACTGTGCCAGTAGGTAGTATATATATAAATTGTTATTATATTTATTCACTACCGGATATCATGACTCAAGCTCCCTGCGTTTAGTGTGACGCTGTTTAAACAATGTCTAGACTTGCAGACGCAGGCTCATATAAGATTTATCTTTTTCCTAATATTATTGTTAAGATACGCGATGGTTGTGCATTAAATCTGAGTACTTAGATGAAACTTAATATGAGGAAAGTCGTGGTGCAGGGGTACAATCGTGTGACTGTAAACGCGACAGGTTGTGGGTTCGATTCCCATTTGAGGAAATGAAATATTTAATATTTTCATTTCTTCACTCTGGTAACGTAATGGTTGTGTAAACCAACCACATCTTCACGTCCCGGCTGGTTTGTTTGGAATAGGAAATTTTCCAGGAAAATCGATGGCCACAAGCCCGAGGTACGTGTCCCCCAGTGGACGCCTTTGCCGCCGTCGACATATTCTTAAGCAAATACAGAGTACCCTCTGCCTTACTCGCCTGATGAATCTGGAAAAACCAATAGGACTAACGGCATTAACCTCAAGTAAAAAAAAAAGAAATTCTACAAGCTTGTTATATCCGTTAAAAGTTATAGTGTAACTCACTGTATCTGACCACTGAATTAGAATTACCTCGGGTATTTAGTATGAGAGGCTGTCGTGGCCCTGGGGCACAAGGGTGTGACTGTAACACGACGGTTGTGGGTTCGAATTTATATTTCCACTCAACAAGCAATGCCTCTAAAATTCGGCGGAAAATTTAAACCGAGTGTCTTAACACTAGGTTCACTTTGCCTACCCTGCTGTGTGCGAGATACAACGTAAAGCTGATTTAGTATGAGTTATTTATCTTATATAACTCTTAGCTATTTCCATTTAAATATGCGGACGAAGCCGCACATGAAAGCTAGTGAATATATAAGAACAACAAAAAATATAACAATCATTAAATTGTATAAAAAATCCACCGTTAGACGTGTCTAGACGGTGCTTAAATAAAATAACATAATAAGTGAATTAGGAGTGTTACACGTTAGCGCTCCCTGTTGTCATGTTCTTACTTTTATTACTGCTCTAATAAACACCGATATCATATCTTTTTTAGGTAAGTATTGTAATTTATCTATATATCTTATATTAATTTTTATATTCCTATAATAAAATTATGTAGATTTTACTTGGTTGAACGCACTAATCTCAAAAACAATTAATATTTCCATTAAAATAATAATTTGGTTGCAATTTTTATAATATTATTGAATAGGCTTGCGTAAAATAAAATAGATTACATATGATATTTATTTATAGTCAATGTGTTTTTTTATAGAGAAATAAATATAGAAGTTTTAAAATTGAGGCCATGAATATTTTAGTCGTGGCGCAGGGTCACAAGAGTGCGACTGTAATTGTGTCAGGTAGTAAGTTCGATTCCTACTTGAGGAAATTAAATATTTAATATTTACATTTTCTTGCTCTGGTAACGAGGTAAGGCACGGCGTTGAGTTCCGCCACTCAATGCCTAAAGAATTTAGCAGAAAGTGGGAAGCGTCTTAACACTAGGCTCACTCTACCCTGCTACATGCGGGATACAGCGTGAAACTGAAAAAAACAAAGAATGCCCAATGTTTATAGGCATTCCAAGTCTGACACTTTCTTTATTCTTCTTTGCACTCTCTTTTTCTTTGCACTTCAATATAAGTGCCATATTTATATTTACACATAAATATATAAAACCAAGTTCTGTCTAATACTATAAAGCAAAAATTCTAATCACGAACCTCTCGAGCCCTACAAGGCGCTTTATTACAAAACTTTGCCGCACTAAAATAAATAACCACCAAATTGATATAGTTCGGTCACAATCGGTAAGGAGTTCTGCTGTAATAAAGAAAGAATTATAGCATAACTTGTAGTTGCACGATATCGTAGTTATCTAAGGCTATTATTGAATAAGTTTGATTATTTACACTTAGGCCCAATGGAGACAGTGCCTGATTGTAAACGCAATGATTGCACATTCGATTCCTGCTGAAAATTGGGCGTGAAATTTTGAATTGTATGTTTGAATACCAGATTGGTACTGCCTACAGTGCTATATGCAGGATAAGCATTAAGCTATAGATAACTATGAATTGTAATGTTTTTAGGATTCCGTACCACGAAAGGAAGAAACGGAACCCTTATCACTTTGTTATAAATGCGTCCGGCCGCCTGTCAAGGATATTTAGATCGCGTGGAAGTTTCAAGCTGAAATTAATACCAAATATTTAGGTCTATACCTCCTTAAAACACAGAAAAAATCAAACTTCTAAGTCAACGCAATCAAAGATATGACCAGTTTGCTTTTTTGCACTATTTGCACCGATTTTGCTGCATTTTCAATTAATCAAAATCTACAGGGTACTTCCCGTGGACCTACTGTTATAAAATTTGGCATGAAGTGACAACTTATAGCACAAATAAAGAAAAAACGTCTGAAAAGTGAAAGTTTATTCTATATATTTCATAGAAAAAAACTTATATATGTAGTTAATTTTATACAAAATAAGTACATATGGGCAAACTTAAGTTAAGTTAAGACGGAAGCCTCGGTAAGCGAGTCCGACTCGCACTTAACTGTTTTTTTATACTTTAAACATTTATTAAGTGTTAATCCACATACAGGATAGATTTTTTTAAATTACAAAAATGTGAAAGTACCGAGACTTGTATCCGCATCACTTGGAAACAGCCCAAACGTCTGAAGGCTGACCATTAGTTTTTTCCTTAGCTTGAAAATGGAGTATTCTTTTTAGCAATAATACAAGGAAAAACATTAACAAGCCTAAACGAATGTAATACTTCTTCTTAATTAACTTAACACGGATTGTATAAACGAGACCTACGACAGTGGGGCTTAATTATTTAATTCAAGGGAATTGTACGCAAAAATGGGGAAAACTCCTTATTCTATAAACATAAAGAGAAATTCTTTATTTTATCTGTGAATGAAGCTCATATAAATGGTGTTGGAAGCTTTTATTTTTTATTATTAATGTTAGCTCTTAGTCAGATTTACATATTTTATATTACAAATATTAAATTTATAATATGAACGCTATTGAGAAGTGCCTAAGTGCAGGTGTTGCTCGTAAGTTCCTTTCCGGGGGAATATTTATATTTAAATTATTTTATTTTTATTGGTCTGTAGTACAACAGGGTTAGCAGCAGGGAAACAGCAGAGTTGTGGGTTTGAATTCCGGCTAACGTCTCCGAAGCTATTATGTATAAACTTATATTTTCTAAATTTCAGATCGTAGTGACTATAAACGCGACGGCGAGTTCAACTTCCACTTTGGAAATATATTAATTATTTTAATTCACTTGCTCTTGTAACGAAGCGCACATTTATTTTACATTTTGTTTTATAGTTAGAAGCTGTATTAGATTTCGCGGCTTACAAATATAAAACAAAGCTTTCTAATTAACTAATTCCAGAATAACTTCCTAGTTAGTCAGTGAAATTTTTATAGTTAAGATATTATTTTATTTTGGTTTATGATGACATAATTATATATGTGCTATAAGATGATAAATGTGATGGTCTCTGGTTTTACTTCCATTTTAGTATTTATTATTTATATTTTTTTCACTCTGTGTTTGTTAGAATCTAGTTCTCGAATTCTGGCACATAGCGGAGAACGGAGTGATTTAACACACTAAGTGAATGAATGAAATGAATACTTAGGTATGAAGTGTAAAGCTAGAAAAGAACTACTACAAGATTTTAGCTTAATAATATTTTGCGATACATTTCCTTGATCTAACTTGTGATTATTCCTATCAATGTCTAAAATACAGGGCTAAATTTCAGACATTGATATCCTAATAAGAAGGTGAAGGATGCACACACATTGGCAGCAGGAATTTCGATGAATTTCTAATTTTCGAATGGCAGAGGAAACCTAACGTTAATACGCTCCGTTTATCACTTTTTTCAATACACTGCTTCTAGAACGGCGGAACTTAACCCAGTGTGTCTACTTGAGCAGAAAAATTAGCGGGATCGAATCCACAACCGTCGCATTTACAACTATATGCTGTTCCACTACGCCACGACAGCCTTAATTTAGACAATTACAATGTTATTCTAATTCTTTAAGTATCATAATTAAAGAATTAGAATAACATTGTAATCATTTTTTTACCATTGATCCTCTATATGTATAGTATGTTCATACATTTATGTAGAAAGTAAATCACTAAGTATAAAAAACCTACGCACTCTGTAACAATTTTATTTAGAAAATTTAATAAAACAAAATGCTCATGTGAAACGTAACATGGTATATTCGAGTAGAATCATTATATTACGTTTGACCATTTGTTAATATGAGTCCGTCGTGGCGGAGCGTATTACTGAACACGCGGCGGTTATGGGTTTGAATGTCACACGGGGGAATGACATAGTCTTATGTCCATAT
>DWAL01000398.1:0-11447 GCA_018230405.1 Heliconius hortense
CCGCCATCCATCACACAATGTTTTAAAATTTGGAAAGTAGGGTATGAAATAGCTTAACACTATGTTCCCTTTGCATGTTTTTATGTGCGGATTCAGCGTGAAGCTTTTACTTTATTACAAAAAGGGGCAAACGAGCTGAAGGACCACCTGATGGTAAGCAGAGACCTCGCTCTTGGATATTTACAACATAAGGGGATTACGGTTGCGTTGCCTTGGGGGAGAAAGTATCTGTGCAGCTGACGCGAAACAAACACTTTACAGTACGGCCAACGAGTCGTGTCCGCCCTGAAATTAGTTTCCGATGTTACGCGGATTGGATTTTAAGATGTTTCTTTACTTTTGACTAAATATATTCTTCCTGGATGTACAATGCGTAAAAGTGCAGAAATCCTAATTTCGGGTTGACTACCACTCGTTGACCGTACTATACGTAGTGTAATTATAATATGTAATAAAGTAATAACTAACTTGTGGTTTAATTTTTTCCTTGGGCGCGGGCTTCTCAGCCGTCTTGCCCTTCTCCTGCTTCTCCTTCTTCGCACCACCCTTGGTGGCGCGCGCACCCAAACTCATATTTAACTGCTATATTTACAGCCTCTATTTACAAGCAGCTGGAATTCAATAAAAATAAATGAAACCTAAAAAAGAAATAAAATAAATATATTTTATATGAACATAAATGCAGTGGTTGCTGCTTCAATTCCCACTTGAGGTAATTCCTTTCCTATGTCTCAATAATTGGGTGGTGCATAGGAAGTGTCTTAACAATAGGGGAACCTATTAATATATCTGGCCTTCTTTATTAAATATGCAGTGTAGCAAATATAATTTAAAAAAAATATATTAAATATTTTTTTTCATGTTGGGGTAGAGACCTTGGATGGTAACCAATATTTTTTTGAGTTCAAGTCCTGTTGCCTCTTTAAATGTAATTGTTTTTGTTCCTAAATATAATATTTACCTTTATTAAGTAATTAAATAATATAACAATTATATCTTTTATATAATATTTTTTATTTATTTTTTATCCTTCAGTGTCTATCAAAGCATGAAATTCTAAGGTTTTCACACACACTAGAAATTATTTAATTAAAGATATGAGTGTTTATAACAAATATATAGGCATTTACATTTCCACATTTTTTAAAATAAAGCATTTTGTAATGTTAAATTGTGATGTTTTAAGAAAAAGACAATCCATGAAAAATAAATAATTGATTTAATAAAACAGCTTGATATATTGTGCTTTCATACAAAACATTTTTTTTTTATAGATTTAGATATCAGTGCCTACAACTATTCAATGAAACTATTGATTATTATAATTTAAAAATAAAAAATCACTAAGAATAAAATAAATAACCAACTATTCTAAAAGTGCAACATTGAGTTCCGTTGCCCATTGAAAAATGGAATCTCTTAACAAAAGGTTTCCTTAGTCTACTCTACTATGGGGAAAACATGAAGTTTTTTTTTTTAATATTATTTATATGCACTATAAAAATTTAAGAAAAATATGGCAGTCAAGATAAACTTTAGTAGAATTTTACCTCAACAGTGTTTATTATATTTATAACAAGACTAATATGAGACATTTTAATTATTTAAAACCAAATGACAAAATAGTTATGATTATACATATATTTGACTTGGGTAAAATTGAGCCTACATAGTAAATGCTTAGCAGTAAATTAATAATCCTTTATATTCAACAAACTTCCATTTAATGTATAATTTAAAAAAAAAAATCATTAGAAAATCCGCATTGATTTAGTACAAAATTGATTTGAAACATTTTAGAAAGTAAACTTCAATGTTAATTCTTATTAAAAATCTATATAAATTAGAGTACTTTGCCATTGTAAATAATATAAACAGAAGTCTGCAATATGCCAACTATTAAATTTAAAATTAAATAAGTTTCGAATCACAACAAAGAACAAAGAGAGCATTGTAAAGGAAACCATATTTGTATATAACATAACATTAGATAACATTGTATAAATCGAATAATTGTCATGTTCCTATATGTTACTTAAATTATTTAATTAAAAAAAAAAACAAAAAATACCTTTTGTATAGGCTACAATTTCTAAGTAAACTAATAAGAAAGACATTCCACTATAAAGTACTATTTAATTCATATATTTTAATGTTATCTGATAATATTAAAAACTTGGCTTAAGATAAAAGAAAGTAAAAGTAACGTCTAAATTAAATAAACACACTTAGGCTTTTGTTTTGATATTTTCATCATGTGCAGATAGATGATTGAAATATTACCAAAAATGAGTAATTATTGAGTATAATGCTTCTTACACTTCAAAGTATACGATAACTGTCCCTGTTCAATAGAAAGTAGCATATAACAGAAAGAACCGCCAATCGTAGCATAAGCAGTAATCGGAAAATAAGTAAACAAAACAATTGGACGGATAAACGCGCAATTACCCTTCAATAGTTAATATAAGGTTTCTTGAACTTCAGATAAATATTCGAAGCACATTATTAGGTACAAATAATATTGAAATTTGCGTTACTTCTCGCAGAAATCAGGACAATGATTCATTGTAAGTGGCAAGGGCGATACCAATTTCGAATAATGTAGTGTGATGGTTTACAACAGAGCATCGCTGAGATTAGCGCAAATGCACAATCACACGTATACAAGAGCTCACGTCATCAATTTCTACAACTTCTAACGAAGACGAAATTCAATAGGCGGCACATGTGGGGGACGCCATTCCTGAAGCACCATTCTTGGTATCAAAATGACAGTCTTTGTTAACGAAATAACCGTACACGACACCATTTTTCAACTTTATTACGCACTCATCAACACATTTCATAAGCTAGATACAAAATTTTACCTTAAAGCTAGGGTTTAATCCGTAATACAACGCGATTACTAATAAAATTACGAATTTCCATACCTGTGAATGCGCTCTCAAAACGCAAGCTGGTCACGTGACTCGCTAGTGTTGTGCCATAATGAAAGTTACGAATTTACGATTCAAATGACCATTTTCATTGACAAAATCTTTTGTATACTTTTACGATTGTCTTATATTCTATTTATACCAAAAGTTTAATTAACAGCTATACATATTCTTTATCTTGTAGTGATATTAATTATCATTTATTAAATTAAGAAGTATGTCAATTAGAAATTTTTGATATGTACATGTTAACAGTTAAAAATATATTTGGCCATATTATTTAAAAAAAAAATTATGTAAGAATGTAAGGTTAATATAAATTTAGGTCTTGTTTATTATATTTAAATATATATGCAAACTGTTAAAAGGTACGGTAACCGAATTTAATTAATAGCTTGTAACTATCATACGTTGTTTTGTATGAAACGTAAATATAGATATTATCTGTGTGAAATAAATACAAGCATATTTACAATTATGTTTTACCGCCAAAATTAAATGTCAAACTCAAATGTAAAAGATAAAAAATTTTACTATATTTATTTTTAATTTTATAGTAATATTATTATTAATGTATAATATTCAAATCTAAACTGGCATAAAATATACATTTTAATATTATAATAAGAACAATGTCCCTGTTAGAGGACGTTTTTCTTCAAGATGAAGCCGGTGAAGCGCAGGAATTAGAAAGAGTAATCGAAGGTGATGAGTTCGAGAGAGTTCGTTCAGACAGCGATAATAATAGTGAAAAAGAGGACGAAGCAGGTATTTTATTTACTAAAAATAAAATTAATCAGAATCGTATCATGACGTAACCGTATCGTGACCAGACGTCCCGTTTTGTTGATTGAATCACATTTCGCCGCGAATATTGCGGTACCTTTGTCAAAAGATAACTGAATGGAAACATACCTCTAAAAAAAACGAAAGCTACTCTAAAAAAACATTTCTCTAAAAAACATGAAAAACTTAAATGCTTTGCTTGCTTTCTTAATATAATAATTGAAATTGAAAATTTTAATTGTTATTATATCGATGTCCCGTTTTGAGCCGAACAAAGAATAGTCACATATATTTCCTGCAGACAGCTGGGTAGGCAGAAGGAACCTAGTGCTAAGACACTCCGTTTCCCATTTTCCACTAAATTGTGGAGGAATAGCATGCTTTGCTTTGGAAGAAATGAAAATATTAAATATTTATTAATAATCAATTTTAGAGGAAGATAAAAGAAGAGTAGATCCTAGCTCTACGAAAACTCGTCGTGTTACTAAAAATCCAAGATTTACTCTCAATCCAGCCAGACTTACTGGACCTAGAGGCATACAGGTTATACCTGATCATTTTAAAGATTTTAAGTTTAAAGGTAATTAATACTGGCTTTTTTTATTTACTTCAACAACAATAGATTAATTTAAATTGTATAATTACAATTATATTATATATGGCTCTAAAAATATAAATCTTATTTTTTTTTAAGTAATTTTAATTTATCAAATTTAGGGAAAGGACATGAAAAAGAAGACCTAGATCTAGTTTTAAAAAAATTAGAACACTGGGCATATAGATTGTATCCAAAATTTAAATTTGAGGATTGCTTAAAGAAAATAGAAACTCTGGGAAAAAAGAGACCTGTCATGGTAAGTACTATGATTAATACATTATTACTTAATCCAATTTTAGGGGAGCATCTGATTGTAAACAGAATAGTTGTGGGTTTGATTCCCACTTGGTGACATGAAATATCCTCAATTCCTTGCTCTAGTAACAAGATCAACTTTATAAATTAATGTTTTTAAAATGGTTACATTATAATAATTTGTGACTTTTATAACTAAAATTATTGTCTTTACACGAACATCATTTACATAGATTTATGACATCAAGCAGCATATTTTTTTTTTAGGAAATTATTCAAATGCATCGAAGTAGAAAGATAGATAAGATAGTAGAATACTATCTTTCTATGATATGCAAGATTTAAATACAATAAAGATCTTTATATTATTTTTCAAATTTTTTAAAATATTTGATAATATTTTTGTTTGCAAAAATAAGTAGTTTGGGCTTAGATAACTTGTGTTGAAACACTTCATTCTTTTCTTTCTTTCTGACACCCTTCCAATTTCAATGTTTAACCAGAGTGGGGAGAATAATTCATTGTCAACCACAAACTTTTAACAATTATAAGTTTGTTGCAAAATGCGACATTTGTCTGTACAATCCCCACTTAAGGGAATGATTATATTTAACTTTCTTAATTTCTCTGCTCTGATGGATAGTGTGGTGTGAGTTCCATCACTTTACACGAAAAATAATATAGATCTCGAAAATTCGGCAGCGCGTGGGGAATTGAGTGTCTTAACACTAGGTTCTCTCTGCCAACCCTGCAGAGTCAGAAAACTTGAAGCTGCTTTTTATATATTTTTTTAAATATTTCAGGTACATCTTCACAAAATAAGAACAGACCAATACATCACAGAGGAAACAGTAACACAAAAGGATTCTAGTAATGAGGAAGAAGAAAAAGAACCTGAAGATGAATTTGATAAACTATTACAACAGCAAATTGAATTGGCCCGTTCCACACCGACACCTGGTTCTGTTAAAAAGTATATAGACAGTGTTAGAGAAAATAGGTAATGTTTTTAGTTTTATATAACTACTTATTTATTTTATGTTGGGTATGAATTTATTGAATATACAGTGTTCTTGTCATCGCCACTTTAAATGAAACCACAGTTTTAACTACTCTTTAAAACCAAATACAGTTAAAAGAAAAGAGTTTTTTTTTAAATAAAAAGTTTTTTTTTTCCAAACAAAATAATTGTTAATTATCGTTGTAAAATAAAACGCCATTTGTCAAGAATGACGCACACAGACACAAATTTATGAAAGCGATACATAAATTATAAATGTATGGCGTACACACGCCTTATTCAATAAATCGAGTCGTAGGTAATGGTGGCGATGTTGAATAAAATATAATGAGAAATATCCCCTTCTCGTTCTATTATTTTTTTTTGAGAATGAGAAGTAGCAGATCGACAACGCTTAGTAGTATTTTTGTAGAAATAAGTGTTTACGTTATTGGTATTTATTTGTAACTGTGTCACACGAAATACAGTATGGAGAAACATCGTGAAATGAAAAAAAAAATCCTACGTCAAATCCTAAACTGTTGAGGTATCTTGATTAATTTCTTTAGGTATGGCTTTGAAATATTTTACCCTATATGCTGTTCCCGTAAAAGGAGTGCAGACGCTTCCACCTTGTATATGTGGATGTTACACTGCATTATTAAACAGCTTTAGAGTTTTTCCTGTATAGTATGATAGGCAAGTATTAAGATAGTGTGATAGAAAAGACCTAATGTTATGACATTCTACACACCAGTTTTCGCCGAATTTTCTCGATATTACGTACTGAGCGGTGAAACTCAACACCTCGCTTTGTCTACCTGAGCGGGGAATAGTTTTAAGAGATTGGTACTTTCAATCAAACAAAACTTTATAATGTAAAGCGTTCTTCAGCTTTATAGTGTACTACAAACTACAACATTTATTAAGTATTGACTAGTATAGATTTCAAATATGTCTATTTCAATTACAGGGCATTAATGACACCTGTAGCACCATCCTCACCAACAATAAACAATGAACAAAGAGAAAGAATGTTGAGAAACAGAAAATTAGCTGAAGAAAGACGTTTAGCAAGACTTAAAAGTGTTAATAATAATAGTAATCAAGTTGTGGATATTTCTAAAGAAAACAATGGGCATAGTAGCACTAATGAAAATAATATAGATGATAATCAAAGTGGAAAAGAAAGAGGCGACACCGAAGAAACAAATATAAATAATATCAAAAGAATAAATAGATCTAATGTAATTGATAGTTCAGATGATGATGCCGAAATTACTACAATTAATACATCCATAACTGTTGATATTCATAAAAGTAATTTTAATGAACAAACTCATTCAAAAAGTAATGCAGATAATTCAAATAATATTCTAAGAATGGATACAGATAGTGACACAGATGTACGAAATGATAATGATATAGCTAATACATTAAATAATTATGTTAACAATGCAAGTCAAACTCGACAACAGTCAAAAGTTAATGACAATGAAGATAATGAAAATGAACATCGTGATCCTGAAAAAAAATATGATACAACACAAAATAATAATAAAGATGATTGTAAAATATGCGAAGAAAACGATAATAAAGATAATTCTACTGTGAATAATAAATATGATGGACATAGGAACAATGCAGAGATTTTAAAAGAAAACGGTAACAATAATGATAAAACTGAAAATATAAATAATGAAATTGTCATCGATTCAGAATTACTTCAAAAGGAAATTGTAAATGAAGAACTAATGGATTTAAATTTTGATGAGGAATTTTGAATTAGTTGTTAAAATGTAATAATTGTTAAATTTAAATTATATGTTAATAATATTAAATAATATTATTTACGTACATTTTTAATAGCTAAATGTTCCTAAATTTTTTTAATAAAAATTTATGGGAACATTTAGACTTTTTTGTTTTTTTAGCTTTACACTGTATTGCCCATAAAGCAGTGAAGTTGGATGAAACTTTTTTACTAGAACAAGGAAATTCGTTTTCCCGAGTGGGAATCAAACCCACAATTCTTCCGCCTCATTGTTTTTAAAGATTAATAAAACAGAAAGTGATTAAGAAAATAAAGCCTTACTTTCAATAATTTATTACGAGAATGCAAACGAAAACGAAACTTATCACAGTATAAATATAATTAACATAAGCATGATTTATATTTTAGAAAATGTATAAAAAAAATTACCAAGGCGGGATTTGAATGTTGAACTTGGAAGGAGCCGGTTCAAGCCTCGCTACTCGAATTTTTATACGTTTTCCGAAATATCTCATCGTAACGTGGAATAACACAAAAAAAATGTAAAAAATTAACTCAATCTATTTTATAAATAACCTAACACTACCAAATGCATGAACTTTGTATGACGTTAAACACGGGAATTACTTAATATATATAATGAATAATATTAAATAGACTAACCAGGGATCACATCCATTTCACAAAATTTATAAAATATTAATTTTATGTGTCCATTATGTAATATATCCGTAATACAAAAAATATGAAAGAAAGTTATCAATTCAAACCATAATTTTACGTTATATCACTAAATGTTTAATATTAATTTAATTTTCGATTTTTACATAATTTCCTTATTCTCTACTTTCCATTTCGTTTTAAAAGGCCGGGGAAACGAATGTATAATAAAAGTATATATAATTATTTAGATTTCATTAATATTAATAATTATTATTATGTTTAATGATCTATAACTAACTATTTTTAATAATTATAATATCTATATTTTTTTTAATATAGTGAAAATATACATACAAATATTTCTAATATAAAATTATTTTATATATTGAAATATAAAAAAAATCAGTAAATGGCAATTTAAAAGGCGAAAATAATTTATTTATGCAAAAAAAAATATACACAATATTTATAAATGTTTTCTAATTGGTACTAAGAATTTTAACTTTCCAACAAGTCTGTCATAATTTAGTGGGAAGTTATCGTAATACAAATATTTTACAATTACAATTATTTTAGCAACACCTTATTGGACAGTTAAGAAGTTAGAAGACATTAAAACTATTTATAAACATTATAAATTTTAAAAGATTTTATTAGTATATTTAATTAATTGAATTATTAAGATGATATAACACACAGGCATATATAAAAATTTAATTTTTATATATATTTATTATCTGTACTTGCTAATAATAAAAGCACATCACTAGTTGGAATATTAAATGTGTCAAATAATTATTTTATTTACAGTGAAGCGGAACAAAACGCCGCACTCCGTCTATCTTAAATGAGGTTAACGAGAATGTTTTTAAAAAAATTTACACTTTATGTTGTAAATGATAGCATAAATTTATATACATATCCCAGAGCGGTAATCGAACCATATGCACAACCACTGCAAGTAGTTCGTAATTAAAGATTTTTTTTTATTTAAAAATATTATTTTAAATGAGGTCAATGTTTCACAAATGAAGATAACAAAAGAATTTTATTCCTTAGAATAAAAAGTTCAAATCAGTTTTATGCTGTATCCTCCACACAGCAGAGGGAACCTAAGACACTCCATTCCCCATGTTTACAAATTTTATGAATTTTTGAAAATGTCAAATTATCATAATGTCATTGGCCAAACATTTTTAGAATACAAATTAAAATTACATACATTAATATTTGGTCTAAAATCAGATCAATATAAAATAATATGAAAAATATTTTTTTTTAAATATATATGTAAAACTTATTTTATTAACTTTTAATTCATTTTCTGTCAAAAAAAACATTTTTATGTTATTACATTATTTTAAAATATTGAATCTATTCCATTTGCTTCCCCTATTCATTCACCAATTCTCTAATAAAAAGAAAGTATTTTTTTACAAATGTCTTTTATAATAATAATTAATCGGTTAAACGTAAAATTTAAATCCTCAGAACCCCTCAAAACAATCCACAAGCTTCCGTTATTGATCATTAACTTCATCATTAGATAATGATTAATTAAAAAAAAAATTACCCAAATAAGCAAATTAAAACCAATGATCATTAATTAATATCTGGTATAAGCGAAGCGAAGAACGATGTAAATATCATCCAAGTGACAGACAATAATGATTGATTCTCATCAATATTGTCATTGTCTGCTGTTCTGGTTTCATTATCGTTGGTTTGCGATTCGTTAGCGTTACCGTTGGGTGCTGGTTCGTTGCCGTTGCGTTCCCGTCTGTTCCTGCCGTTGCGATCGGCGGCATTGTTAACGGGATTCACGTTGAGATCACGGAAAAAGCCGATTTGATGTCTGCAATTATAATAAAAAAAATATTATAATAGTGGAATGGTCAATTAATATAATTAATTTATTACATAATATAACTATGTAATTGAACAATGGGTGACTACGAAGCGACAGTTGTCGGTTTGATTCTTACTAGGAGAATTGAATAATTTTCATTCCCTTACTCTGATAAGTGAGCTTGGTAGTCAGAAATGAGTGTGAGTTACTCCACTCAAAACGGAATGTCTCAAAGAACAGAGTGTCTTAACATTAGGTTCCCTCTACCTACCCTATTATACGTGAGATACAGTAGCTGAAAATAAACCAAAAGATCTACTCACAAATATCCAGCGGCCGCCAGCAGAATAATGAGCAACAGTCGCGCTGGACTCCCATATATACAGAACAGGGAGACCAGTATGGCAAATCGGGACGCCGCGTACAGGTGGTCCAACCAGTCTCTGGGCATCTGGTCCTCTTGTTCTGGTTCTGGGCGAGGTGGTTGTTCTGGTGTGGGGGGAGTTGGTGGGTCGGGGGTTTGAGCCCTTGAAGAGAAAAATATATGTATTAAATGTTTATAGCACTAGCGATTACATAAATTGTATATGTTATTCTGAACTTTCATTTACATTCGTTCAGAAGATTATACATGAAAGTGAAACAAACATTCATCCTCACAAACTTTCATCTTTATAATATTAGTAGGTTTTGTAGGACTTTTACTGTACTACTAAAGTACTGTATTTTTTTTTAATACTGCCGACGAGTCGTGTTACCCAGCTATAAGTGTGTTATATACGGGATACAGTATAAAGAAAAAAAAATACTCATAATTGCTTACAGATAAAAAATTACTTACATATTGGCATACTGTTGCATATACTGCATATAGGCTTGCTGCATCATCAGCATATGATTAGCCATCGAGGCAGGATCACCATTTACTGGAGGCAACCCTTCTCCAAAATTATAATTAGGATATGGGGGCACTCTGCCATAATTATTTACAAACGAACTAAAATAATTCTGCATTTCCACTGTATGATTTTGATCGTTCTGTCTCATTTCCGGCCTGGGGGTCTCTGCTGGTCTGGGAGTTTCTGGAACATTCCTTTGACGAAGTCCGTCTGACGAAGGTTTTTTATCTGGTTCTGTCATTCTTTTGGTTGAGCAAACTAAGTGCATAGTATGCGTGTTTTGACTGTCGTAGTGTCTTAGCACGTCTTTTATAATACTGTTGTCATCTAAGAGTTGGCCAGAGTATATTATCTTTTGTTCATCTGCTTTCTGTAACAAAAGAAAATAATTATTTTATAACTTCATGCTGTATTCCGAACAGAGCAGGGTAAAAAGAGGGAACCTAGTGTTAAAACACTCCTTTCCTATTAAGATATTTCTGTTCCCCGCTTTCTGAAGAATTCTGGCATTGCGTGTTGAATCACGTAACTCAACACTGCGTTCAAATTAAATGATTTTGAAATTTTATGTTTCCTTTTAAACGGATTCTGGTTTAATCAATTCGATTGTATTTTTTTTGTTTGTTACCTCAGAACTTTTGACTAGGTGAACCGATTTTGATTATTTTTTTTATAAGAAAGGCA
>DWAL01000399.1:0-11446 GCA_018230405.1 Heliconius hortense
TCACACTTAGGAAAGAAAAATACTCTTAAAAGTTTTTATGAAAAATAAATTTAACAAGGTATTGGTATTTAAGATGTGTTGTTTCGTCAAAAAATTGGGCTCGCAAAAGGGGACGCTTCCAGAGCGCGGCTTCCGGTCTAAATATAACCGGGAGTTGGCGCGGCAGTACGACGACCCGACCCAGACCTTGTGCGACCGGAACACAGATAATTTGCACCAAATAAACATGAAATATGTTATTCAACCAAACCAAATTACATTTTAACAAACAATACCTACATATTTTTCTTAGCGCATCATCCTGCTGTTTCTTTTATATATAAATATATAGTAACTATTGACGTCTATTTATATTGTTCTAAAGAACGAGTCACTCTTGCTTCGATTCCCAGCTTATTTAAGAAGAACTATAAATATATAAGCGCCATGCTGAAACGAGAGACAAGTACCGGTATTTAGGGATACGTAGGTAGGTATTGGATGAATTTTCTAATTTGCTTATTATAATATATAGTAATAGTAATAATTACATTATAATATATAGTACTCCTGATTCCTATTTACTGATTCAATAGATAATAGTATCACAGCTCAGTGTGTCTTGACGGGAACCAAATAAAAAAATATTTTTTTTTCATATATATATATATATATATATATATATATATATATATATATATATATATATCATTGAACCTTTACAGGATCATAATACTAAAAAAAAGACAAAAATGTGTCTCACTCCTGAATTTTTATATCTGAAAGCTTCCACGTCATATTAAATCACTAGACTCAGACAGCTTAAGTGCATAGCAGTGTCAGCCTATTTTAGGATTCTTCATCGAACTAGCTTCCCCTACACTGCTTTGTCATTATGAGCGATTATAAATGTATTATCATTTTCATATACAGTGTTGCACTTCTCGGTTCTTGAAACGAACGACAGCTAGGCAAGTATAGACAAGGCTCCATTTATTACAAAATAAAATAATTTTATCAAATAGGAATAATTATAGAAGTTGATTGATTTTGATGATTTCAAAATCGATTCTCATCAATTTTGACGATTGCATTCACATTCATACATACTTACATATAAACATATATATTTATCCGTGTTTTTAAATATAGCTAGCTCTAGGCCCAGTAGAAAATTGTAATTCTAATTGAAGCAAACAAAAAAAAAGTTCATTTGTATATGTATGAAAAATTTGATACCAAAAATAGTAAAATCAAATGTTATTTAATATGTCTACAAAAGATCTAGACAATGATATAAAGAATATATATATATAGGATCCTTTTCTGTACTTACTTTTCATCATCCTGAAAAACGGTCTATTTTAAAAGCTTTATACCTTTAAATAATGATAATTGTGAATCCTTGAAAAGAAGGATGAATAAAAATGTTTTCTTTTTTTTTTAAAAAGATAAATTTACATGTAGTTTGTGTTATATTAACATTAATTATATAACATTCAGGTAAATTTATTAAAAAAAAGTAGTTTTCATTTAAATTTGTCTGTAAAAAAAATATGATACAATAAATTAGATTAAAATTAAACCAGCTTCACGCTGTATTCCGCGCACACCTAGTGATAGAATCTAGTGCTAAGACACTCTTTTCCCCACTTTCCGCCGTATTCTGGAGGCATTGCATTTTGAATGTCGGAAATCAAAGACACGCTTTGCCTCGACACCAGGAAGCGAAGAAATGAAAATACAAATTTAAATAAATAATAAAATATTTGAGTGAGGATCGAACCCACAACCAGTCGCGTTACAGTCGCACTTTGTACGCCTGCGCCACGATTGGCCCCTATGATACAATAGCTTTTAGTATTTCCATTTTTAATTCTTTAATTAAGTGTACTCGTATAAGAGCAAAGCAGTAACTTTATAGCAAAATAGGTAAATATTAATTTCATACACTAACGTTCATATAACTTTTAAATATACACTATGTGACTTTATTCATATATACATACATATAGAACGTACAAAATATTGAGTATAATAAATATATAGCAAATAAATTTATATTATTGCTACTAAATTATCAATAAAATTGTATTGAACCTTCAAATTAGTTTTGGTATATTAACATTGATCTACTGAACTCGATACGAGATTAAGAGGGTTTAAGTTCAATAACACTATGAGGTCTCGGCCACCCTCCACCCCCAACTTTGTAGTACAAGCACGCGATTGTGTAGTAAATCTTGTATCTATTACATATATTACATTTAGTAGAACTTCGAAAATATATACGTATTACTTCTAAAAAGTATTCAAATATAATATTAAATGTACTCGAACACAAACAAGCCCTGCAACAGATAATATGGGAAAAAGAAAAAAATATGTATATATATATATATATATATATATATATATACACATAAATTTAAACAAATAAAAATAATATAATATATAACAACCAATCATATTTTTAAAGTGTTATTCTGCACCTAGGAAAGAAAAAAGAGTCCCGCTACGTTAAAAATTTTATACAGTTTCAAAATAAATATATTTGAAATTTATGTAATAACCAAAAAAATTGAACAGGATTTAATTATTTCCCGCCATTATTAACACTTCGCTTTTAGAAAGATATCCGAATATATCCAATTAAAGTTTGCGGTTGCAATTTAATGAAATTCTGAACTGAAATTGATTGGCCGAATGTTATTGGAAAATTGAAATTCTCCATTAAATTTATACTAAATACCAAAAATTACATCATAGTTACCACATATCATAATTCAATTAAGTTTGTATTTATCGTACGTGCGAAGATCAATTAAGGAACTAATGGGTAATGGTGGCTATTCCTCTAATGCTAATGGCGTGGTCTCTCTCTCTCTATTTCTCTCTATTTAATAATTACATATTTAGTTTTTGTTCACTATAGTTTTATATTTTCAAACCTTTTTGCTAATTGTACATATTATACGATGTTTTCATATCAAAATTGTTTCTTATAAAACATCTTACGTTCTATACTCTATTGTAACTCAGGAAGCTCTATTGTGTGCTAGGTAAAGCTTTGTTAAACAAAACGGAGACTAAAATAGCACACCAGTATAGCCTAGAATCATAAAGATCAAGCGGATCTTAGAACTAAAGAAACTAAAATATTTTGTAAATATTTATGATATATTAGTTTAACTAGGTAGTATAAAATATAAATAATAAAAAATATTATATATATGAGAAAAATAATATAAACCAAAAACTGTAAAAAAACACAAATTTTTATAATATATATATACATATATATATAGTCAATATATGATACTTGTTTCGAAAATGCACTTTAAAAAGCCAGAATTTCATAATTATATTATATTTTTCTTATTTTTTTTGTTTTTTTATTTATATATAGGTAAGACAAATATTGTCCCAAGGGCACAGCTCATGTCGATTTTTTATTGAAAACGTAAAGTTAAGAACAGACGCTATGTTAATATAGAACGAAATTAATACCTAAAGTTTATAATATTTATATATAATATATGTATGTATTTTTCATACAAATGTTCTTAACTTACATTAAAAAATAAAGACTTTTTCGTAATCGTTATATCGACAATCATATTTTCTTATTTTATAAGAAAAAAAAGTCAAATCAAAATGTGTAGTGTTGGGGCATGTACGCTAAAGGTGACGTAAGTCATACGGCAATTAAGCTCTACGCCAATTACACCAAACTATATAATACTAGTAAACTATATAATTTACAATATAAGTATATTTCATATATTTTAATATAAAATTAAAATTATATAATTTTTTTATTTTTTTTATTTTACTAATATTTCTTAACATATTATCTTTTGTGCTCGACGTTTTATGACATGACACCATATAATTTGTCTTACATTTATTGTTCTGGCCAATTTCATAAATCAATAAAAAAATTATAAAAGATATAATTTTTTTCATATATTTTAATGTCTCATTTAATAAATGCAAAAATAATACATATTATGTGTTATGTCTTGAAGTTACTTGCAAATGTATCAGAAAACTGCAACGCCGGTAGTCCCAGCTTTGTGCTTTCGTTTAGCTTTGTGACAAGCATACGTACGGGGGCTCCAATATTTCGAACTCGGTTCCGTAGCTGCATCGTCAGGTAGTGCAGGCGTGCCGATCAATAACCCCCCTACCCTCACCACGTTCCCGCCTCCACCTCCACGCCGGCCGCCCGCTTCCCGCACTCGCCCGCCCTTACATCCACCAAGCCGAACAAATAAAATATCTCGATAACACTATATTTAATTTATACGCCGCATTACTACTTCGTATTACTCTAGACTTTTTTTAATGAAGATAAAGTAAACGTAGTAAACTAAATATTTTCATTTTCTCGCTCTGGTAATAAGGCATAGCGCGGCGTTGCGTTCCGCCACTCAGCACGCAATGTGAATATTCAGCGGAGTGCCTTCTCACTAGGTTCTCTAATATATATACTCGTATGTATTTGCAGACCATAAAATATATTTCATTTTTTTTTGTTTTTGTATTATTTTAAACAGGTTTCAATAGAGAAACTTATTTAGATTACGAATTAGCAGTACATGGGGGGTTTTGCTACAAACGACACGTAGCATCATGTGACATTGGAAGAGCACGTAAATGTGGTTGCTAGACAGCGGTTGACAAATATTATTCCAAGTTTCTGACTTCAATTTTAAATTCGTACTTACATTAGTAACAAAACTTAAAAAAAAATTTTTTTTCATTATAAACGTGTAACGAGATTTTGTATATTTTTTGATTATAAACTAGAAGCATCTTCGTTTATGCGGACTTTATGGCCCTTGCCAAATTTATAACCAAAGCAATTATAGTTTTCACTATTACTTTTGACGCACGTTATGCATTGTTTTTTTTTTTTAGATTTTTTATTTATCTATTAAAATTGTCCATAGTACTGAATAACTTTTGCTAAGGCGGTGTTTTATTATACATACATGTCATGAAACCTATCACATTGTTAAATGGAAGATATATAAGAAAATCTACTACATTCTGTTGCATCAATATGGGCATTTGGTAATTAAGTAGAACCTAACGCAATTATTTTTTTTATTTTTGTCTGTTTGTACCCACGTTTCTGACCTAGTGGATATCTAATCCTTTGGATTCTCTAAGGATTTAAATGAAACATTTTTGTTCTATACTACTGGTGTGTTCTATTACTTTTTTTACATCACAATAAATAATTCTATAGTAAAAATTAATGTACAGATACATATTTTTACTATTTTATTATAGTATAGATTAAATAAAAACTTATGAATTTTCGTATCATACACCAATATACGCTTAATTATACTTAAATGAAATTGATTAAATATGCTTTGAATAATTTTTTTAACAATAAATTAGATGATATTTTGCCTTTTTAGCTTTTTACATTACTTATATACAAAGTTTGAAATAAAAAAAAATTACACGTGTGACAAAATTACTTTTTGCGCACAAAATTACTTTTTAAGTTTACAATATTATTTCAAAGAGTGACAACTACATCTTAAAGCAATTATTTCGTCAAGTACCTTTCTTCACTATTCTTCTCGTGTTAAGGTAATTTATTTGATGGTAATATATTTCATACCATTAGAAAACAAAGAAAATAAAAAAATATGTTTCCACCGGAAATCATGTGGCCAAACAAAACGTGAGTTTTCCCTTGTTCCCGTCTGATGCCTTTTCTCCTTGAAGCCGAGTGCACCTCATTACTGTGAGTCAAAATTCGCTCTAATTAAAAGCCCACTTATTAAATTTCTTTGTCGTTTAAACGCCGGTTACTTTTTGACGTCTGTCTGTAATGTGCTATATTTTTTATTTTTTTGGTTCCATTAAACTATTTGTGAGGTAAGTTTTAAGCACTCTGAGCTAATGTAACATTTCCTTTGAGGCCAGTCGTGGCGCAGGGTCACAAGTGTTTGACTGTAAACGCGACTGCTTGTGGGTTCGATTCCCGCTCGTGGAAATGAAATAGTTATTTAAATTCATATTTTAATTTCTTCTCTCTCGTGTCGAGGGAAAACGCAGTGTTGTGTTGAGAATCCGGCGGAAAATGAAAAACGGAGTATTTTAAGACTAGGTTCCCTCTGCCTACCCTGCTGTATACGGAATACATGTGCTTGAAGCTGATTTTTTAAAATATTTCCTTTTGCTTTCTAATAAGTTTTGCTTTATACAGTAAAAAAAAAACTCAAATGCTACTTAGTGCACCTTAAACTGCTTATCGCCTCTTCCATATACCGCTAACTTAAATTTTGTTAACAGCTTAGCACCGATTTCAAACCTTTTAGTAGGTAACACAAACTAATTATAGTATTGTAATAACATTACAGATAGTTAGGCTTGCGTAAGAAGTTTTCGAAATGAAATCTTTATTAAGTTATTTTATGCTTTTTAATTGTTGACGTCAGTTGTTTTTATCGTAGTTTTTTTACTATTTAGTATAGAATTTTTCTAGATTATATCATGTTGGTTACGTTCTTATTTATTGTAATTCATTAAATAAAAAATATTGTAAATATCCATGGGTAGGCTTATGAAAAGTGATATCAAATATACAGTCAGGCATCCTAAGAGCTACTTGTCAGGGACACTGTCAATAAATGAAGTCATTGTAAATTAAAACATCTAAAAAAAGTAGTACATAAAGCATATTAATAATTACATTATCCAAGTAAAAGAATTATGATTTTTAAAGTACTGAGTCATAATTTTTTTTTTCAGCTTCCATTTTCACAAAAAAAGAATCACGTAAATCGGTTCAGAAATCTCTAGGTTCTAATCGGTGTACAATTGTACTTACATAAAAAATAAATATATATATATACCAAGCGAATTTAGAGCCTGCTCCTTTTCAAAGTCAGTTAAAAACATTGTGGAATGCAGCTCGTTTCTGAGCCATTCCAGCGTTTACGAAGAAAAGGAATAAAAAATACATAATGTCATAGATATTTTATAACTTAACTAGCAACACCGGAGCAACGTGTATAGGGAAATCACAGCTGACATTTGACGTAATAACGTTGCATGACTGACCAGACGGTTGATTCCCCGCGGCAAATAACTACAGCTTATTATTTAATGATTTTGAAGGTTAACTAAGTTATCATGAGCTTAATGTGCCTTTACGTTGATATTACGTTGTCCAATTGTCAGAACCAAGCAATTTGAGTGTTGTTTCTAATAAGCTTGTAGAATTTTAATATAAGTATTTGTCTACATACCAATGAAATAAAGATCAAATGTGAGCCGGACTCAAAATCGAGGGCTCCATACCAATGTCAGGATTGTATGTCAATGTAAAGTACAATTTATAAAGCTTGACTAACTTAAGTTTGCGGACGTTTGCTTTCATTTTGTATGAAATAAATGACAATTATAAGTTTCTAAATTTTTTTTTCTATGAAATCTATAAAATTTCACATTTCGATTTTTTTCCTTTAATTGTATTTGATATTAATTTCATATTCATACACCCACGCGAACTCTAGAGTCTAGATAAATTCTATTGACAGACAGACTGACAACAAAGTGATCCTATAAGGTTTCCGATTCTCCCTTTTGAGGTACGGAACCTTAAAACTAACAAAATTTTATAAAACACGTTACATACTAGTTTGATTTCTATCGGGACTTAACTATGTATTTTATTTTGCACACGCGTCACGGCGGAGTCTTTGCTGACGTTAACGTATGCGACGTCACGTGCAAACGTCCGTGACGCCTGACTCGCGTACGTGTGACGTACAATATTTATAATATTACATTAATTATATCATCTAAACCATAGCTTATCTTAAACTTTTACTTTTAGTTTAACTATCTTGATACTAATTTAAAAATACTTTAAATAAACAAAACTTGAATCGTTGAAAAGGTAAATCATATTTATTTAACATACTGAAGTATGTGTGTGTTTGTACATAAAGTATCACTTATTTTAATAATTATAACTTCCAACTTATTACTTCCAACATCACTTGAATGAACACAAATACTACAGCTTAATAATATATATTTGTATATTTTCATACAAAACGCTTGTAATTATATACATATATACAAAATGTTATAATAGGATACAATTCTGTTTACTGAACTTACGTATTTTTAAAATATACGACTCTCGAAAAGTATGAAATACGGGCTTTTCTCTTAAATCAAATACAAATTAAACTTAAAATTGAGGCTGTCGTAGCACACGCTTGTGACTGTAATGAGACGGTTGTAGATTCAATTCCCATTCTGAAAAATGAATTAATATTTTCATTTCATTGCTCTGGTACTAAGGCAAAACCGCGGTGTTGAGCTCAGGAACTCAACATAATGCATGTGGAGTCAATAATTCGGCGTAAAGTGGAGAACGTAGTGTCTTAACACTAGGTTTCCTCTGCCTAACTCTGCTATATACGGGATACAGCGTGAAACTGAAAAAAATTTTTTTTATCAGAAGCTCTGTAAATTCGCTATATTAAAATGTATCTTTGTTATACTTACATAATCAATGGAATGTATGTGCTAAAAGCTCATTAAGCTACCCCTTTGCTGTAATATTTGACATTGATAACCATAAGCCACATATAACGTGTTTGCTTAAATGAAAATATGTATATTTTTTATTATTTACGCCTTTAAATCCTTATAGATCAATACTTTACTGTCCTGAACTGCAGTAATTAAAGAAAGAACGAAACTTCTTAGTCATTTATTGCTAACTACTTTCTTTATCTTATTTTTAATTAAAATAAAATTTAACTTCTAAAAAATTCAATACGAAAATTTTACATTAGAAGAGTTATAGGGCCGCTGTGTGGAAGTGAAAGAAGGCCAACGACCGGACATCTGAAATAACTTTTTACTTATTCAAATACGATAATTGCTGTATGTATGTACCTACTGAAATAACTCCTAAATCAAAGCACTAATTAAATAATGAAGATTCTTTATCTCTAGCGAATAGGATAGTTTTATTAGAACTATAATAACCACATCTTTCATTATTTACATTAAATATATCGTCTTTTAATAAAAATGAGTGTAATATCCAGAAATAAAGAATGTTTACTATTAAATTTCTATATTAATATAAATCTTTCACTTTTGATATACTTGACCTGTTAAAACATTATTATAGTTATACCTACATAGTTATAATACTAGACATATCCTGAACTACCACTTTCACTAGTTTCGCTTTCGTCATATACGCATTAGTTCAATACAGCTTAAATTAATTGTTCTTTGTACTTAAAATTCATGTAAACATAAATACTTCCTTGTTTACAATAATCACCGTTTGCTCATGAGAAATTGTTATATTTATATCAAAGTGTATAAAATACTTATTTAGAAAATGTATAAAAATTGTATAATAAAAATTTATAGTAGGTAACATATTTGTTTAGTATGTTTACGCACAATTTTATTGTTTTACATCAACTAAGAGGAAAGTCGATGCATATTTATCTAAATGATTCGACATGATTTTCTTCATAATTATGATGGTTGGGACTTTTTGAGCTTGAATTCCACTCGATTTTTTTTTTAAATTAATTTTTTACTTTTTAGTTACACAAAACGTGACCTTGCTTGCCCACCATCCTAATTTTAACTAATTAAAGATAGTTATATTATAAAAATATCTCTATTTAAAATATAAATATATTGTTAGTTGCTAATACAAAGCGATGTATAAACACAATTAAGTATAATTCTGAAATAATAAGCTTGCACGAAAGTGAAAGTTTCGTAGAACTCATTAAGACACAAATTCAAAATATAACCTTCGACAGTAGTGAAACCTGTACTTTACTATAGGCACTAACGAGCAGAGTAATATATTAAAGATCCAACGGTATTTTACAAATTTTATATTAGAGACACGGCTTTTTTTAAATTAATTGTTTAATTACTTAACATTGTGTCGTTTCATTGTTTTGTTTTATGTTTTACTTTCTTTGTCATCAAGTATTCTATTAAACGAATGTGTAAGAATCTCATTGGGGTGGCCGTTTCAGTTTATTACCGTTTATATTTATATAGAAATATTGAGACACTAGCGGCACACACGCGGATTCGCCTGTTTAAAATTAACAAAATTATTTAAATGGGTGAAGCCGTGTGTAAGTCGCATATTATAGCCATATCATATAAAATGTTTACCTAAATTGTAGCCTATGTGTAATTCTGGTGTATAAGCTATATCATTTGTAGGGTTTTATCTAAGTCCGTACAGTAGATCTTACGTGAAAGTGGAACAATCAAATTCACATTTATAATATTAGTAGGATTATGAAATAGCACCCACTAAGATATATTTTTATAAAAGCGCCATTGACTAATTCTTTAGAATCTAAAAAATCTACAGCTCAACTTTATAATTTTTAGGCCACTTGTTAAAAAATTAAAAAATATATATATAATCCATGCCGTAGGTTCGTAGATACGTTATCATTTAAATATATATTTTTTTGTAACTTTATATAAAATGTAGTTGTATAATAAAAGTTTCTAAATATTTACATTTTATTTAAAATTAATATAATAAACGATTTTCTGTATTAATGACCGCGTACAAATACATCACTAAAACAGCTTAGCTATCTTTTAAAAACTATAATATTTATAGTAATGTGTATGAACCACCCAAAGCTATTTTCGTTGCGCCTGCAGTATGCAGTACAAGCGGAAGTTTTGAACTCGTAATCTTACGTGATACGCCTATTTATTGCACCTCAATGGTACAAGAACCATTTCTGTTGCTTAAATCATAGATATTAAGCCTACACTGTTTGTATTTAGTAGTATATTTTAAACTAGCGACCCGCGGCTTCGACCGCTTGTACTCACAATTATTTATTTTCTCATCACAATTATTTTCGTGTTCTAATAAAATTATTATTTTATAATATTTTTTATTATAATAATTATTATTTTATTATAATTGCCATATTTGATAGCTAATGTTTCAATATTGTCGCAAGAAATTCATTACATTATCCGTTTCTGAGATTAAAGCACAGACAAACAGACTAATCGATAAACAGACGAAAATTAAAAAAAAAATTTTTTTTGGATTCTATTACATTAGTAACAGTCCCCAATAATACATTTCTCATATATTTTTCATGTAGAGACAAATTTGTTATAAATCGGAAGCGGTTAATATTTTTTTCTATGTTTCAAAATAATTCGGAAGGAGATTCTAAGTAATTGCAATAAGTGATATGTGTCACTCAATAACAATACTTCACACGAGTTCCCTCGGCCCTTTCAATAAGGGACGTTGCCTACAAGCAACTGCCTCCGATTGACTTTTTTTTTTCGAATGGACTTAATGTTGTTGACCTGGATTGGTCTTGACAGCGTCACCGGGCTGGGAGGGGCGAGTGTAGCTCGCCCCTGAAGA
>DWAL01000400.1:0-11438 GCA_018230405.1 Heliconius hortense
GCAACTTCAAAGAGTTAAAAGCAAACGCAAATGAGATCATGGTATTGTAAACATTGAAAAAATTTATGTCCCAGAGAGACGGTTAAGCCTAAAATCTGGTAGGAATTTATATGTTGCGGTATAAATCATAGTAATGGTGGTAGAGTTTACAAAGAAATTATTTAGGGTTAGCGTGTTTTGTATCACTTTTTGTAGGGCTAGACTTGAAAATTTATTTGTATTTTTTGGCCTGGTACAGTGATTTAGGTAAGTTATGAGTTCAATTTCAAGTTGGGGGTATGAATTATTTTTGTTTTCTCATACTAGTAACAAGACAAAGCTTGGCATTAAATCAAAAATGACACAAAAAGCGGGGAACATAGTGTCATAAACATAGGTTTCCACTGCTTAGCCTGATTTGATTTCGGGATACAATGTGAAATCAAAAAAAATTTTTCTTAAAATTAAATTTGGCTTCAATGTTTGTCATATAGCAAGAAAATAAGAAAATTCCAAGTGAATACTAAAAGTGAATAGAAACATCAATATACATGTAAAAGTTGTTGTATTGACTTGTTTAGTATTTCACAAGTTTTCTTGGCAACAACAAGAAATTTTATGTGAAATTCAGCATAAATTCTTACATATCATTAAACGGAATTGTTATGGCATTGCGCCAATTACTGGAAGTAGTTTCAAACATACATACTTCTTAATTCAGAACAATTTCCCAGCTGGTTTCCACTAATCTATTTAATTTTTGTATTATTAATAAGTAATTATTTTGATTATTAATATATATATATATTTCATAGATATATTTTTTTAATAATGATTATTTTTCTGTGATCTTTAAGTTCTATAATGAATATTTCTAGTAACATAATGACCATTTAACATATAATTATGATTCTATACTAAGTAACTAAGATATTAATAAAACGCAGCATATATACAGACACAGCTCCAATTGCAATAGCATCAAATAGCAATATGAATGATTTGAATGATAAAAAATGATAAGATAAAAGAAACTTTTCTATTAAATTGTAAATTTAATTATTTTTTAAAATCAAATTGCATTTGGCAAATGCATATAATCTAAGGGATTTTAAATATATTTAAGGTTTGTGTTGTGTGGATAGTGTAACATATATAAGTACAAATAGTTGAGTATTATTATCAATAATATTAGTTTAATATTTGTAATTATTGCTGAAATTTTAATACCGAGATCAATTACTAATACCCTGTAGAGCTTAGGCCTTGCTGTGATCTATGCATATTCAATATAACATAAGTATCACATGTAACTTTCTACAGGCAATTAAAAATCAATAGTGCAACAGATTGTACAGGAAAATGAAAATCCACGTCCAGTAGCGGAATTTATGCAAAAAGAATCCAACCTAATATTAGATGTACTGTTCAATGTTCATTCATATGGAAATGATAATATGATGGCGCTATGGCTGTCTTAATAACTAACCTTCGACGTCGTACCGATTGGGAGGTTATTGAGAGAAATATAATAAAGGTACCTTCTTCGTCTGATATTATAGATTCATCGGGAGTTCCCGCTGACGGGCCTCGCACTATCGTCGTGGTCCTGTTGTTCTGTAACCTTGTGAAGAACTCCACCGCATAGTTGATAACGTCTCCCGGCTGTTCCAGTAGGTAGCTTATGGTGAACTCCAATAAGATCTCTCTAAGGTCATCCGGGACTTGGATCCGGCCGCCTTGAGGCCTGCTCATGTCTGACCGCGTCGCTTCGCTTCCTCTTTACTAAGTCCCTCGGGGAATGTCGAGCGACTCGCCAAATTAAAACTTCGATATCATAGCCATTGAATTAGCTAAGCGACACACCAACGAGCAAATTTTACGATGAAGTAGCACTACATACAAACGTTAGTGATAAACAAAACCACACTATAATACTAAAAAATTCTCGAATAAAAGTCCAGACTAAAATTAATTAAGAGTAATGACACACTTTTCTCAAAATATTCTTCGTCCTCCAGCCTGACAATTATAAAATCTCCTTTCACTGAAAAGTAAAAATGGCGAAATCTGGATTGCCCTACTTCTCTATGCTACTAATCGCTCGCCTAGTTTTGAATTTTCATTGCCATGTAAAAAAATATCAACCATAGACTATTAAAACAGATAACAAAATAATAATATGTGTTGTTCCTTTTTATAATAAATACTATTCAGAAAAATTTATGCAAATGAAAAAGATTAATGAATACTTTAGTCTATGACATCCTTTTATATGAATTCATTTTACTGACAAAGTATTAAAAAAATAAATCATATCAAAGTAAAAATAAAAATGTAGTACTGAGGAATAAAGATTTACGAATCTTGCGAACATTCTCATGGCTTATTTATATTACATTATATTAGTGCACAAACTCTAACTAACCTAGCGTCTAGATCAGTGGTTCTCAATCAGTGGTCCGCAGAGGCCTAAATATACAACAGAAACTTTAACACAATTTTTATTATACCTACATAGTGGTCCCTGCTACCAAGAATGAATGTTTCATTTAAAATGTGTAATAATCGTGAAAATCAAAGAACTTATTATAAGAATGAAAGTGGTCCTTGATCAAGAAAAGGTTGGGAACCTCTGGTCTAGATACTTCTCTTACTACTTTACTCTTATATCTTCTTAAGTCTTACCAAAGCCGAGAAATCAAAATCATTTAAATATAAATATTTCTCTTAGTGAGGATTCCAGAATTATCGCATTTATAGGCGGCGGACGTTGTCCCTTTACTAACCCCAATTTCCGTCAAATTCTGGAGGCATTGCGTATAGAGTAGCGAAACTCAACGCAGCGCTTTGCCTTGACACCAGAGCGAAGAAATTAAAATATTAATTTAAACAAATATTGATTTCATCAATAAATATTGAATTCGGCGGAAAAGGGGGAAACGAGTGTCTTAACACTAAGTTCCCTCAGCTTAACCTGCTATGTACGGCATACAGTGTAAAGCTGATAATAAAAAAAAACAGGTTAATAAGGAATGATTTAATACATAGAAAAGTAAAAGAATGTTTTTATAAAATATTTATTACCACAAATATCTATAATGTGTAAAACTAAATATAGCTCTGAACTGATTGTCCATTTACTTAACATTATTAAAATGCTCTTGAATATTTATCATTCTATACTTAACGTATATTAGATTATGCCTACAGGAGATGGTGGAACTAAGTGAAAATATTATTTCATATAAAGATTAGGACATTGGTGCTCAGAAATACAGCATTTGAATATAAAAAAGAGGGTTGTGGTTGCAATCCCAATTTGGGAAAGTCTTTAGACAAAGTAAGGGGTTAAGTTTCACCACTCAACACGCCGGGTCTTGAATTCAGGTGACAATATGTTTCCTATCATTCTGTTGTACACGAGACAAATTGTTTAGCAGTACAAATCTCACAACCACCCCAAATTGCCAGATGTTTCACCACTTCCCCAGAATGGCGTTATACTTATACAAATGTTTCACTTATATTCTTAATCTGAGATATCAATAATAGAAAGCATGTACTTCCTAATGAAAACGAATTTAGTAAGGCAATTCTTCACTGAAAAAATTAAAATATTCTCGGGTGCATCATATGGGTTGAATTCATATAATTCATCAATTGTCTCATCATTGGAAAATAAATCTATTTCGTTTTTATGCATACTTTTAAGGATGGCACATTCACATTGCTGTAAGAAAGTGCAAATATCTTGAATACTCCTTGATGTAATGCATTCAAAATGGTTGCTTAGAAACGCTATAGAGCATCCCGGTGATTCAAAAATTTTATTCATAATAACGCCCGCCCATTTGAAGAATATATCTTTTTGTATGCGCCCTTCTAAGTTGAGCCACGGCGTGGGTATGAAATATAAGCCTTGTTTAATTCTTAAGAAATATGTTTGGGAGAATTTCTTGAGAACTATTATGTTATCGAACATGCCGACTCGTTTAATAACGTCTTGTTCTTGTAGTTCTGTGAGCCGATCGCAAAGGGCTTTACGATCTGCAACAACTTTTTCCTGTAATTAAAGTTATATGTTAATATTCACATAATCAGGGTGACGGTATAATTCAATCAGTTAAGAAGACAAAGTGCGACGTTCAGTTCCACCAGTCAAAAGGCAAGTTCTCTAAAATTAGACGGTGGATGGGGAATGGAGTGTATAACAATCTATGCTTACTCTTATCTACCAATATTCTTGGTATTTATTATACAAATTACATAATTTACATTTCATTATAGTAAAAAATCTATTGGAATTCATCAAGTACTTTTAAAATATATAAACATTTTATATTTTTCAGTGTGGAATACTAATTAATTAATATAAATTAAGTGTTATGACGATGCATTAAGTATTATTATTAATATAATAAGCAAAAATATTACCATTAGTTCCAGGAATGTGGCGCCACCTTCGCGCTTGTCATTTAAATAACGTACTATATCGTCATTCGTATCTACCTTTTCTTCTTCATTTATGTTACTTACAACTGAATATCTGTTAACATAAACAAATACTTATCTGTAATATTTTCTATATATTTTAAATATAAAAACTTCGCTAAGTTATATTTGAATTATAAATTCATCATTGCATTTAATTAGAATAGAACGTAGCTAGATTTGAATAATAGTGTTAAGAATGATATTGTTCTATGAAAAATTTTTTTTGGTAAAGGTTTTTCTAGTACAAGTACAGTATTATACAGTTACTCAAAACAAAAAGAGTATAGAGATACAAGTCTCTATTATAAGATATATAAAAATATATTTGATATTAACTTACTTATTTAAAACCTGTAGAATGTAATCATAATCAGTATTCTCATATAATTTCGAAAATTTATCAATATCAGTTTTACTTTTCCATCCTATAAGGCCCGACTTGAGTTTAAACTTATTTTCCATATCGATCACATTCATTTGTTCCTCTTGTAATATAGAGCCAGCGAAACCCGTCACCATAGGTACGGTATCAGATACTATTTCGATAACGTTGGAAGTGCACATTTCACACAATATACAATTTAGTTCGGCGGATCCCTTTAAACCTGTTTGAGGTATTACTATATCTAATAAATTTTCCAAGTTATCACCGAACTCTGCATCCAGCCTTTGCATCCATTTCCTCCGATAAAATGCCGATATTTTGTAAGAAGAATGAACTATATCGTCAAAATTCACTTTATTAAAATGATTATTCATAACTTTCTCTCTTGCAGCAATTGCACCGCTCTTTCTTAGATGTTCGATAGCAGTTCTCAAAGTGCCTTCCGGATATATTTTGAAAGTTGAGTATATTTTTTTTGCTGTAGCTGAACTTATATCTTCTTTTACAGATAGCATTACTGTCAGAAGAATTGCTTCTTTTAACGTGGCGAATTCAGGTTCATTTGACGAGGCCTTATATATATTAAACGTTCGGTTTGCTGAAGTAGGTGTTATTGTGTAGTTTGCGTTGAAATCTTTCAGATCCATGGCGATACAAGGTATTCTCTTCAAGTAAGATTTAGTTCTTTCCACTTGTGATATGATCCATAATAATTCTAGCATCGGTAATCTTGACTCATTGACAAATTTGGTAATATTTGTTTGATAACGTATCCTCAACATTCTTAGAATGCCTTCATAGTCTTTAATCAAATTTTTGCGACGCCTTAATTCGTTTAGAATACAATTTTTTTCATGTACCATCAATGTATTGGATTCTAGGGTAAGAGCTCGTTTATGGCAATAACTAGCAGTTTTCTTTGCGTCAAATATAGATAATAAATCTCTTGCTACAGTGTTCCTAATTCTTAAACAACCAGGTTGCAATATCGGGCTCATGATTGTTAGTGCAACTTTACACATTATAATAATTCTGTCATCCATTTCTGTCCATTTGATTAGTGAATCTACAGGTTTCTTTCTGTATCTGCGAGGTATGATCTCTCTTTTCATGCCCTTCTCTTTTTCACGTTTTACTACTTTCTTCTTTTTATTTTTCGTGGTTTCTTTAATTTTTGCGAGTGGTACGTTCACTTTTTTAGTTTTTAACAATTTCTTTTTGTTTTTAACTATTAACGATTGTGGGCAGTTGGGATTTCTATAGATGAAAGTGCGCCACAGTCGGGAAATATCCATGAATATGCTGGAATCGAACCCACACGGTCCGAAGCCGTCGCCGAATCTTTCGCCATTGTCATATTCTGTCACAGTGTCCTCACTCCGCATTGGATGTATTAGTCTATATTTTTCACGTTTCGCCATAATTATTGTTGTATTAAGGCTGATAGTAAAAACTTCCTGCCAATAGTTTGTAACATCTTCTTTAGTTTGAAAATCAAAAGTTTTCTCTAAAGCACTTAAGTCGACATCTCGTGGCCACTTACCTGTTGTATCAATTATTTTTGACTTACGATTGACGTAAAAGAGATATGTTACGAGGCCACCATCTTTGCTCATTATATTAGATGGCGTGCTTATCAATTGAACGAGTCCAAGTACGGCCAACACTTTTAAACCTACTCGAATAGAATTTTGCAAACTTTTAGATTGAAGGAGAATTCTACCCAAAGAGTCGGGTGCGTCACGTAACTTAACACCGTATAAACTTTCATTGAATTTTAATTGTGCCACGTCTGACACGTCCATGTTATTTATATTTCCTAGAGCGAACTCTATCGTCATTTCGGGTATAATATAAAAAAGTGATCCAAATCCCAATGGGTAAGAACAGTCATGGCGGTTTGTGAAATAAATTAATTTCATGAGAAATTCGTGTAATTTTTGTATTTTCATGTATCTGGGATATATAAATTGGGTGCAAGGCCTAGTAACTTCTGTAGTAACCTTTTTCTTTGGCTTTTCACACATCTGTGAACGCGCACAGATTTCCTTGTATTTATTCGTTATTATGGGATCCGTTGCGTTTATATGAGGGGCGCAAATGAAAAAAGTAAATTTAATATAATTTTTAGGTCTTTGAAGCTTTAAAATTTTTAACTGCCCACCAATCATTAGCTTCTGAACGAACAACTTTAGAGATTTCGTATCCATGGGTGGTTCATTAATTTCCTTAGAAACTAAAGTACTCAAAGTTTGGAAACCGATCACATATTTCAGTTTGTGTATAACTTTTAAAATGCCATTGGCAAACTTAAGCTGCCGTAGAGTTGGCGTCTTTTTAGCATTCAATAAAGAACATGTAATATTTTCGAAGCCATCCAAAACTTTTATTTCAGTGATAGCATCCTCTTTATTACTATTTTCAGTCTTTTCGGCATATTCATCTACTTCTATTTTGATTTTCTTTATAGGTACTTCATATTCGACATCATTGTTGCTAGTTTCTTTTACATTTGTTGTGTTTGTTGTTATATTTGGCACATTATTTGTACCTATGTTCATAGTTTTGGTGTATTCTAAAAGTTTATTTTTTTCTTGTGCATATTCTTTGTCCATTTCTTTTGTAGCAGCAATTGCTATATATCTGAAACAAATTAAAGATTTTTTTTAAATTTAAAAGTACTTTTTGAAATAAGTGGTATAAAATTTGAATTAGTTGTTGTGGGTGACAACGTATGAATAAATGTTGTTCGTTCGATTCCTACTCGAGGGCATGAGCAGCATTAGAGTACCGCGACGCAATGTCTCAAAAAGTGGCGAATAGAGTGTCGCAACACTGGCTTCCTACTCCTTTATACGGAATAAATAATTTAAAAAAAAAAATACTGTCTTATAGATTGATACCCAAAATAAACTATACTACATTACATTAAATACTTTCTTACATGTTATTACTGAATAAAAATATAATTTTAAAACACATACCTGGCTGTCCTCTGCCTTCCTTTATCTTCCAAAAACTCCCTAACAATTTTCCTATTCTTCAGTATTCTACAAATAGTTCTGCTAGTATAGAACTCCACACCCAAGTGCTCAGCTATCTCCACTTGCGTTAGCCCATTGAGACCCGCCTCCAAAAACATTTCGTAGGCTTGTCTCATTAAATTCACACCAACTTTGTATTTACATGTCAATGTTTCATCGTTTTCGTCATCAGATCCTGATGATTCATCACTCGGTGATGTGAGAACAACAAATTTCTTCTTAATAGACGATTTTTTTGTACTATCCTCTACAATTTTATCTGATGATACTTGTCTTTCTTCCTGTTAAAGTAAAGTAATACAATAATAAAGAACATGTAAAAAAGTGTGGCACAGTGTCAATACGCAAATTCAAGGGTTATCGATTCTCACTTGGGGCAATAGATTATTTTCATTTCCTCTGATGTGTGTATTCTGTGTTTAGTGGATGAGCATTAAGATCATCCACTGAACAAAGAATACCTTGTAAATTGGGCAGTGAGTGTGGAACAGTGAACATATTAGCTTTCCTCTATTTAACCAGCTACATGTGGGAAATAGCATGAAACTAGAGTAAGCATAGGAGGATCTATAATATTGTCTTTGTATTTTTCAGGTTCACACTTAAAAATTGAATAGGCATTTCATTTAATTGTCAATCACTGTCCTATTGCCCTATGATAATAAAATTAAGCTATATATCCCGCAATAACATGATTAACTTACAAAATGAAATATATTTATCCCCTTTTGTAGACGTTTACTTTGGAGAGGCGTCATATATCCCTTTTTTATCATGATTTCGTTCTGTTCAGCTCTTCCAGGACGATTTAGTAGATATTGAACAATATTATGTATACTTCCAACTTTAGGTAAAGACTCTAATGTCGGCCGGTGGAATCTTTTTAATCGCAACAATATACTCTTCATTGCTCTGCCACCGGTCACTTGTGTGGAATATCGAGTTTTTAAAAGACCAAGCTTTTGTAGAGCATTCCTATTGTAAAACAGAAGTTTTGGTTCTTTAACAATTTTGTTTAGATTGGTTTTGCCTATTGTCATTTGGCCCTGCAATGTGTGTAAATTTTAAGTAAAGAATAGAATATGATAGATAAAATATAAAATAGAATATATTATTGCACACAATAATATTTGTATCTTTGCATACATATTAACATATATATTATTTAAAAAAATCTCTTACAGTCCACCTTTGGTAATAATAAAAAGAATTAAGGCCACTTGTGGAGTACACACCCTGTGTGACTGTGAAGACAACAGGTTGTTGTAGGTTCAATTCCCATTTGAGGAAATGAAATTTCTCTCTTCTTTCTAGTAACAAGGCAAAGTGCAGCATTAAGTTTTATCACTCATCATGCAATGTCTCAAGAATTCAACGGAAAGTGTGTAGTGGAAATTTTTTAATGGGAACAGAGAGTATAAACACTAGATTTCTAAGCTTTTCTCCGCCTAGCTTTCTATGTGCAGGATACAGTCTGAATCTTTTTTTAACATTTTTTTAACATATATATAACATTTTGAGGCATTATGAGTTGAGTGGTGGGAATCAACACCACACATTGCTAAAGTTTTATATAAACTATATATAAATGTTTATATAATTTATATATTTTATATACATAATATAAGATTAAATTATCATGAATTATATTAATTAACAAACTATAATACATACTTACATTTTCTCTTCCTTTGCCTACAAGTTCTAATAAGCAATAGTGTGTTTGAGTCAATTGGCTCAAGCATGTCAAAGGTAAATGTGATGCTAAAGCCTGCCATCTTTCTTCAAGAGAAGCAACAAGGGCCAAATTTTTACCATATTCAGATATGATTTCTTCATATGTTTTCATTTGTAATGCACTCTTTGGTATTAATAGTCTTGTGTTATAACTTGGGCATGAACCATATTCATTTTCTACTGGATGATATTCATAAGGCCCATCTAAGAAGTCCGACTGAAAAAATAAAAAATATCTTTAATAAATAATAATGTGTTTGTAGGCAGATCACCATTATCCATATTATGTTTCTCCGAGTGGAAATCGAGCTCATATTTAACTTTATCACTACATTTATAGCCAGAGACCTCAACAACTTTATAACAAATAAGTTATTGTTGCTTTTAAATAAAGATAATATTTTATGTTATGTAATTTTATATTTAGTTATAGTAAATTTTTAAGTCTATAAAAGATTGATTATGTACACTTACGGGATCTAACAAATGTCCTGTGCTGTTGTCTATAATTGTAAATCGATCTATAATTTCTATATTAGGAGGGGGTTCGTTTAGCTTATAAAATGAAATTGATTCACAGCCTGCTATAAAGTTAAAGTATTTACTAATCATTTTTTGTGTTATTGGAGAACCAATTCTCTTTTCCATGCGTTTCCATAATAAATCTACACCTATACCTTCTAAACCATCTAAAGCTATTTCGTCTACTAATATTTGCTTATAATTGTAGGTAAATTGCGTATTTGAGGCACTTTTCATGTTTATTAAAAATATTTGAATAACTTCATATATTAAATAACTTTTATGAATAAAAAAATACTAAATTAAATAACATAACACTTTCACGTTGCTTTGACATTTAATGTTTAAATACTATATTTTGACATTGAGAACGACGATGACAATGACAAGATGACTTTATTTTTTATAACCATGCCATGGTCTAAATGTAAATGCTTATAAATTTTAGAGTTGCTACTTTTTGAATCTTTTTCTTTTTTTTTTTTCGAATTTTTGAAGTTGGTAAAGTAATAAGTTTCAAAATTTATTGTGTAAAGCAATTTTTATATTTACCATTTACAGTACAGCTGATGTGTCATGGCCGTCTTGAAATTAGGTTTTCTAAACTTTTACGCATTATATACTTACGAGTAGATAATGCACAAAAGTTCAGAAAGTCTAACCCTAAATTTTGGGAAATCCAGTGTGGAGTTACTCCGTTCTTCGTTTATCGAATGGCGGAGTTTTAACAGTGAGTGGAAATGGCGGACACGGCCAAGCCAAAGCAACTCCAAGTGGGCATGAAGTAAAATCGCATAAGGATAATATGGTTGAACGCCTTAATTTGAACCTTAAGCCAGTCTTCGATTAGGGAGATTTGCCAATTCGGTCAAATTTAACACCTTAACATGTTCTTACACTGTATAAAGCACAAGTAAGACCGTGTATAGAGTACTGCTTTCACCTATGGGATGTCTCTGCCAAGTATCAATTACATGCTTTGGAGTCAATTGAGAGACGAGCAAGAAGGTTAATCAAAGACAAGATCATCGTTGATACTCAGCTGTAGAGCTCATACATTTCGAAGAGTGTGCACTGGATTTGCACAACTTAATTTCCCCTTCACCTTTTTATTATAGAATCTCTATTACCTTTATATTATAGAACTTATGAATACAGCTTCTCGCCATCCGTACACAGTGACAATTCCTAACGTACGAATGGCACGCTTTGAAGCTAAATTTTTTTTTTTATGGAAAAGGACAAGGCAAACGAGCGTTCGGGTCACCTGATGG
>DWAL01000401.1:0-11409 GCA_018230405.1 Heliconius hortense
AACAAAATAAAGAAAAAAACAGGCAAGATCATTTAAAGAATATTCTAGTAGGCGTGTCTTCATTGGGAAATTCAATGAAAGGGTGTGTTTGCTTGTGTTTTAACATGGCGTCCTCATTTTTAAACTTATCACCACAAACATCACAAATAGATTCAATCTGATCAGTCGACGATGAACTCTGCTTTCTTTTTTTCTCCTTCTCATCACTTTTCCTATTTTTCTTTGATGTTGATTGTTCCTCGATCAATGGCTTCCCGGTTAGTAAGAATTCCTTCATGTTTGAATGTTTTATTGATGTTTTGTGTTGTTTTAGTCTGTTTTCAGAACTGCACTGATATTCACATATAAAACAAACATATTTCATGTCTCCAGTGTGTAATTCAGCATGAGCTTTCCGTTTCTCTGGAGTTGCGAATCTAAAATCGCAAAATTTACAAGGATACTTTCTGTCCATTGAATGTAATCGCATATGGGAACTTAAAGCGTTTTCATCTTTGCATATTTTCCTACATTCCACGCACATAACACCTTGTTCTTCTAATTCAGCTTCTTCTACAATATCAGAGTTATGGTGAATTCTTTTATGAGATGTCAGTCCTTTCTGACTGACAAAGACTCGTCTACAGTCAGTACATTGAAACTGTTCTTTTGCTTTTAAATCCGGACTGTGGAACTCCACTTGATGTTTCGCAAATTTATCAGCTTCATTAAACTGTAAATGACATTCCTCGCATTTCCAAGCTTGAACCAATTTAGAAAATGCTTCGAGAACATCCAAAACAGATTGCCCTTCTACTTCAGGGTGGTACATCTTTGTATGATTCCCGAAATCAATGATCTTTACAAATTTTCCATTGCAATGTGGACAAATGTAAGGAGCTTTATGGTCGTCCATAACATGCGATTTCAGTTCGGACAATTCGGACAAGCTTTTCGAGCACATAAAACATTTTAACTCCTGCTTCCCTTTAACGACCTCAGATATAACTTTATACTCCATTAGCTGGACTTTTTGGTGAATTTGTAAATGCTTGAACAATTCCTTACGAGTACCGTAATCAGTTGGGCAAAACTTGCAAGGAAACCGTTTTCTGTGAAGTCTTTTTCTATGTAAAGCTAACTCTTGCTTATCTTTGAACTGCTTCGTACAAGAAATGCAAGAAAAACAAGAATCGTCTTTATACTCGTCGTGTGACCTCAAGCAGCTCATCATTCTTATTTTTCGTTTGTATACCTCTCCGCAAGTGCACTCGTATCCTTCTTTTTTCACTTCTTCCTTCACTCGCGTCCTATTTTCTAATCTTTCGAGTCGTGAATTGGTTTTAACTATAATATCACTTTCTTTTTTAGCATCCTCGTCGACATCTTTGCATATTTTTTTCTTCATATTCGCCATTCTCGTCTTCAACCCCTTAATCAAACCCATCGCACGATTTTCTATAGACACGTGAACTCTCATATGTGCCTTTAAATAGCTGGATTTTTTAAAAGATTTTTCACATTTTTGGCAATTATATCTTTTGTCAGTGCAATGATCTGCTTTTAGTAGACCATAGGCTTCTTGTTCTAGCGATAAAACATTTCCCGTTATAGAATTTAATTGGAAAGAATCATCATAATCCACTGTAGGTTCATATTCCGAACTAAAAGTTGGCAAAATCTCCTCAGGGTTACTCATTTTGTCTAAATTACTTATTCCGGCCATTGGATGTATTTCCATAACTAAGGTTTTGGTAGTTTGTGATTGTACTAAGCCGTCTTGCGGGTTAGTTATTGTAGATGTAGTGTTGATTACTTTATTTGATATCAAATGTGTTTCTGTTACGGTTATATCCATTTCTTCTTTGATTATTTTGGCTATGTCTTCTTTAGACTGTTCCTGTAAGTAAAAGTGCAAAAAAATTAATTTTCTTTGTATTTTTTTAGCTTCACGCTGCATCCATTCTCCTTGCAGCCGGGTAGACTGAGGAAATGAAGTGTTAAAAAACATTGTTTGTCACTTTCCGCCCAATTTTCAAAACATTACGTATTTCCACACATTTTTCTATGAACAAATTATTATTATTTGCTTTTTTAGCGTCACGCTGTAACCCACCATGAAATGTCTTGACAATAGGTTCCCAGGTTCTCTCTGCCTACCCGTCAGTCATAGAATTCACGAAGTTGCGGTCTATGGCCAGATTATTTAAAAAAAGTTTATCTATATTTCTATAAAGAGTTTATTGATTCGATTCCCACTCGGGGAATGTTTTTGAGTATTTTCATGTCCTCGCTCTAGTAACCAGGCAAGGCTCGCCGCTTTGAGACTCGCCGCTCAAACGAACATAACGTGCATGCAAATCTCGAATATTGAGAGTGGTTAATGGAGATAGTGTGAGGAACTTTTAATAAGAGTCTAAAAAATAACTTTTTTAAAACACCATAACACTGGAGAAATATTATAAAGACATTTTCAGTGTCTGTAGTTAATTACAAATCTCATAAAAACTGATAATGGTGGTGGTCATTTTTATACGCTTGTTACAAATTGATATGCCATATATAATTCTAACAATATAAATAAGTTGTACCTAACAAGCGTATAAAAATTTCGACGTAGCTCGATGATAACGTATGGCATAGTGGTCAGAGCGCCTGGCGGGCGTTCAAATTTTTATACGTTTTATAAATAAGTATTTTTCTTTTTTTCGTGTAATAGTAATTCAAAAATGTTTAAAAAACTAGGGCCATTGCAGTACACAGTGAATGACTATGGTTGTGTGTTAAATCCCTATTCAGGGAAATGCATCGTTGCCAGACCTCCCGATTTTGACGGGACATCCCAATTTTTGGCCCAAAATTTAAGTGTCTCGGACGGGTCAGACATGGTCCCACTTTTCGTGAATTATTCCACGCACTTAGATAACTCTTTTTCAATATTTTTATTTTCTGTAATAAGTTACTAACAATTCCAGAGATAAATGTCCCACTTTTCCCCTAGACAAAATGTGGCACCGCTGGGGGAATGACTTATTATGATTTTACTGTTTTGGTGGGAAAGACTGCAGAAATCACTAAACACAAATTCTTGAATTTGGACAGAAAATAAAGAACCAAGAGTCTTAACACTATTTATCAGGTTCTCTCTGTCTACCCTGATATGTGTAGAACAACGCATGAAGGTGAAAAAAAAACATATAAGTTTGAAGTTTAAGGCATTTATTTTTATAATTTCAAATATTAATATGAACCCTATTATAACTATATTCATTGTTACGTAACAACTAAACACTCGCCGAGAGGACTACTGAATTAAAACCTCAAATATAATCAATATTATTTTTAAAAATAGGAATATGTTTTATGGCACAAAAGTTATACTACTTAGCGGCTAAATTAATTTTTTTTTTTGTAATTCTGCACAACGACGGCACATATAAATATTATGTAAGCCACCAATGACTTATCTGCATCTCAAGTGTTATCATTCATCAATCGTCATTCTTCGTGATTCTTTCGCGATTCTTGGATGGATATAGGTAGCAGATTTTGCATACGTTCGATGTAAGATTAATAGGGGCTTCTATATTGGAAGGCTCACCCAGAATATTCTGTGTCACGAGTTTAACATCGCGCCTTAAAGTCAGAGTCTGTAATCGATGTCTTAGCCAGGGCTCCATAAGCTTGCATGTTGAAAAGCATACGAGTTGGCAAATTATCGCTTATTATAACTGCAGAATTATACAATAAACCAGGAAGACCTTTTAATTCTAGCAAATCGGTTAATGATACGGTAAACAAATACTGTCTATACCTATTTTCTCTAATGTTTATTTCTTCGTTGGTATAATATACAACTTGTTGCAACATATTGTCAGACATAAACAGAGAGAATAGATCTTTTGGTTCAGTTAATTCTCTGGCGTCCTCTTGGTATAAAATTTACAATATTTCTGCTCAAAGTATGCGTATGGGATCTAGATGGAGATGACCATATGTGTTTCTTTTTCCTAAGAGAAATCGTGAACTTGGTTGGAGAAAACGTGGATTATGTATAGTTGAGTTTTTAAAATTTGTGTCCTCAGCCAAAGATTCTTCAGAATCCAATATTAGAGTCCTTTGTCTCTTATCTGGCCGTATATTTTCGTCATCGGACTCCAACGGTTAAAGCTCAGAGAATCTGAATCGTTGCTAGTATGATGATGGCTTTCTCTAAATTATCTTCACATTAGAATGTTAATTGTCACTCCCCTCTTCATTTTCTTCTTCCGACAATATCTCCAGCAATTCACATATGCGCTCTTCATTATTTCTTAAGTTCATCTAAAACAAATGATAGAAATAAAATATCGTAAAGGTAAATAATTAACTAAAAATATACAAAATATATAGATATCCCACAATAAAATAAAAACCAAAAATATTTTGTCAACAACTGATACTTTAATTTAATTACATATACATACATACATAAGATAAATTAGTATAAATTTAAGAAGAATCTTTAAAAATGTGGCTAATATATACATACCTTAAGTGAATTGCGACCGAGTATAATAACTAATCGGCCGGTTTCCAGGAGGCGCGGGTTCGCGTCCCACTACGTTCAAATTTTACACGTTTTCTAAATAAGTATTAATAATAATTAAATTTTCGTCGAGCGGACGACGGGATGGCTGTAAATCACGTACTAATTAGTGTGTAACAAAAAGTGCGTTACTCGATGCACTATTTAGTTGTATTAGAAAGGTTAAAAAGCGGCGGGGTCGGGGCATACACACTGGACTTATGTCCAGAGTTGCATTGTTGAGCAGACAAATGTTTAGTTATCTAGGGTTTAAAACTATTCTTATTACTTGTCTTACAAGATTAAAATCCTATAAAGTATTTGTAACATTTTTAACATATTATTCCACACTAAGGATAGAAAAATATTTTTGAAAACATACAAATCCAAATCATTATCCAATTTTTTGAAAACAATTGTGTTTTTAAGAATATTATAAAAATTAGCTAAAAAAAATTGCATAGCATAGAAGTGCTATTATAGAAGACTATTTATTTTGCAGTTATTGTGCTACTATGTTTGTACATATATTTACAAACATTTTGTTGAGCTATGTTTAGACAAGACATTTTTATCAACTTTAAGTTGAAAAAAATGTATGCAGTAGCTTACTATGGGGACATTTCCACTGTAAATCAAAAGGAAGTGATAGTTGTGGGGTTATTTCCCACTGGGGTGAATTAATTATTTTAACTTCCTTGCTCTGGTAAGAAGAAAAGGATGGCATAAATAAATTAAATGATATTAGGTTCTCTGTGCAAATACTGCTACATACAGGATACAGTATGAGGCAAACAAAAATACTCACTTCAAACATCTCATTTTTAACATCAATTTCTTCTTGTAAGCATGCTTCTACATTATTCAAAGCTGAAGCTTCCTCGCTGTCCATGCTTCCATCATCAATACTTGGATACTCATATGGTGTTTCCATTTTAATATCATTATCTATATGTGTACTACCATTGTCTGTTTCTATATAATCTATCTTATCATCCTCACAGCTTGGTGTTATAAATTCATGTTTTACTTCTACTTGAATATTTTCAAATGGATTATCTTCACTAATATCTTCTTTTTCAGGCTTTATATCTAATATTAACTCATTGCTTTCCTCTTTTTTGATTTTTATATCGTCGTTTAAACTCATTGATTGGTTTATTGTGTAGTCAGTAGTGTGAGACATTTTAATAGATTTATGTTGAAATATTCTTAGTTATTAAATTAACATATAATCTGCTGCTAAATATTAGTCTGTAAAAATATAACATACAGTATGTAGTATATTGATTTTAATAATATATCTCTATTAAGAATAGTAAACATTTCATATATTTTTATTTATTTCATTGGATTATTTTATTTTACTCTCCTAATATAATTAACAATAACATCTGCTACATACCCTTTATATTAATAAATGTCACTTGATTCTTTACTTCATAAATAACGTTCAGTAATAACCAATCCATTTAAATAAAGGATAGACAATTAAAAATAGTTATTGTTATATGCCTCGAGGTTAATAATTGCTTATGCACCAAATTATTTTTGTAGCTTTAGTTACTAGGGTCAATCATTATGCTAATAAGTATTATAGACTTTCATCAATACGTATGTGTTCCAATAAGAATTATTAATTTTCGATTTTCATAAACACAATAAAAATAAAAACAGTAGAAACGTAAACATTTATTCACAAAGTTATGTTATTTTTGACGGCTACTTTTTAATTTAATTTACAATTTTTAAATTACTTTATCACAGGTAACATATTACAGAGCCTATTATTTCATACAACCTATTATAACTACTATAAGACTACTTCTACACAGTGCAGGAACAATTAAAAACTCATCTTTATTAAATGTATAATGAAATATTCCGTTTTATCGTTATTATTTCAGAATTAAAAAAAACGATGGCATTTTGAATAACATTCATACTGATCTATTTGCTAGTATTATAAAATTTAATAAAGTTAGTACTCAACAATGTAGTTATAAAGAATATAATTTTTATTTTTCTTATCATATCACGATACTTTTTTACATAATAGAATATATTTAGAACATGATTAATTATAATTTTATTTCGCCAATGCAATTTTACTTTTATGTTAAAGCTAAGTGACAAGGCCAAAACTAATCAAATATGGCGTTCAGTTCTTGAATGAATCTCAAAATTTGGGACCACATCGAAGAACGCATCGGTAATTTATTTTGTACACTTCAGTTGACAATTTTTTAAAATTTGACTTGTTCATGTACTAACATATCGGAAAAACTATATAAAAAAATCAATAATGATTTCATTATTTACATGTAAATTTATTTACAGGACGTCAAATAAAAAATGGCAAAGTCTATCAATTTACAAAATCTCGTGAATCACATCGCAAACGGTACATTTGAACAAAATGTTTGCAGGATATGTCTTATGCCGCTACAGGATCTTTATGAAGATATATTTACTACGGTGTGTAAGGAAACTAACCAATATTGTTTAGCAGATGTGCTGAAACAGCTGTGTGATATTCAGGTACTGGAGCTTTATGAGCAATTTAAAATTGAATGATTTCATTAAATTCCACCTCAAATTACTTACACCAGATTTTATATTTATTTTACAGATTTCTAAAAATGATAGTTATAGAGTATGCTCCAAATGCTTCATATCGGCATCAGAAGCTTACAAATTTTATCTATTGGCTGTAAGAAGTGAAGAAATCCTAAATCATTGTATAGATGGACTGCAAAATCAAATTAATTTCTTACATTTACCACAAAATTTTACACCTTCTACTGAATCTTTATGTATAACTTTACCTTCTTTGGAATTAGTTAGCAATTGTGATTTCGATATTAGTAAATTTCCATTTCAAAGTATTACTGCAAGTGATAAAAAAGCACTTATTGAAGTGCCTAAAGTTAAAACTGAAAAAGAAAAGGATAATTTAGATGAAAATCTAGTTATTATAATGCATGAGAATGGGGAGCCTACAATTTTTAGACCAGAGCAAGATGGTTCTCTAACACCCTTAAATAATGACCAAAAATTGAATTTACTGCAAGAAATTCCTGATTTTAATGAAAATAAGGTAAAAAGAAAGAGAAAAAGAAATCCTATGGAATATAAAATGTGTAGTCAGTGTCCAATTAAATATAGATTTGTTAGAAAATTAAAAGAACATATGAAAGAAGAACATGGTGTTGACTTGTTTGTTTGTAAGGTTAGTATATTTGTCTACAGAGTGAGATATTTTAAGATTACAATAGGGAATAAAGGTTCATCATGCTCTTAAAAAAATGTATATAAGAATATAGTACAAACTTATATAATTATATATATATATATATATATATATATATATATATATATATATATATATATATTTCATTTTTTAAGATCACTCATCCTGAAAACCTTTTTTTTTACTTGTTTTTACATAGAAACCATTGATATATTCAGTATATACTAGTATAATATCATATCCAGTTCAGTCTGTACTATTAGTAGAGCTGTGTCCTAATAGTACAGCTTTGTTTTTCAGGTGTTAAAAAGGATATATGTATGCAACTACAATGTAATATGTTATAAATTATGTTGCTCTCCATTTTGGTAGTCATATAAGAAAAAATATTGATTGTGGTTTTGTCTGCTTAAACATATTATTATATCATAGCCAAATTATTTTTAAAAAAATCTGCTTCATGCTGTATCCGGCATACAGCAGGGCAGGCAGAGGAAACCTAGTTTTAAGACACTCCATTACCCACTTTCCACAGAGTTCTGGAGTCATATTAAGTGGTGGAACTCAATGTCACGCTTTGCCCCAACATCAGAGCAAAGAAATGAAAATATAAATGTTTCATTTCCTTGAGTGGGAATAGAACCCACAACCAGTTGATTTTACAATCACAGTTTGTGCCCTGCACCACGATTGGCCTCAGCCTCTGGCCTCTTATATAAATTTCTACATAAATTGTAGCCTATGTGTTATTACTGTGAAGTTTCTTATAAATCTATTCAGTAGTTTTTGTGTGAAACTGGAAGAAATACACACCTATCTTCACAAACTTTCACATTTATTATATATATTACTGGGATATGGAATTTATACATATATAATTGATTTATTAAATTGATTGATTCAATTGTGGGAGTGATGTGTGCAATGTTATATCTTTATTAAATCAATTTTTTTTGCAGGTCTGCCAAGCAATAATAGAAGATGAACAAGACTTCAACAATCATTTACAAACACACTCAGGCATCCATACATGTTCAATATGCAATGCTGTATTCAAAAAACGTGAAAATATAATAGCCCATTTAAAATGGCATGAACATATGAAAGAAATTAATAAAATAGAAAATGCACATGTATGTGAAATATGCGGTTTGATATTTCAAAATAGTATACATTTGAAGGAACATCACGAGAAAAGACATGTTAATAAATATACCTGTTTCTATTGTGGCAAAATGTATAAAGGGGAAATAAGTTTTGAGGTTCATATAAAGAAACATGAAATGAATAAGGAAATTGAGTGAGTAGTAGATTATTTTTAATTGATTGGATATATATATTTTTTTTATAGAAATTCAATTCTTAGATATTTTTTTAGTATGGCTTAATACTCATTCATAAAAAATTTTATATTAATTAGCCTAATTTCAATATATTTATATTTTATTTTTTAGCTTTATTTTTTTGGCACGTTTTTTTCATTAAAACTATAATTATTACCTTATATTTAAATTATAGAAAAAAAATTGAGAAACCAAAGCAAGAAAACAAGAAAAAGCGGAAATACGTTTGTTCTACTTGCAAGAAAGACTTTGTGGACGAGAGAGCTTTACTGTGGCACGAGCGATTACACAAAAATGAAAGACCCTATGTTTGCGATGTAAGTGTTTTATAATTTTTTATTAGATTCACTATGTATGATGTATGAGATGTAAAGCAAGGAAATGACTAGCAAGCAATGTCAGGAAAATGTCACTATTTAATTTAGTCATTTAGATTTTATCATTAATTTATATTAGTCAGTCTCGGTCCCAAATAATGCTTTATGTAACAGCTGCCCTGAAGCAAATTTGATGATATGAATTTATTTTATTTTCTGCCTGAGTAAACAAATTATTAAAATTAAGAAAGCCTAATTTCAGGGTGGTCAGTCCAAGGCCAGGTAAATTTACATTCTAAATGCATAACTAAATAATTAGACGTAATATTTTAGGTTTGTGGCCGCGGCTTCGTATCCCTGAACCGTCGCAACCAACACGCCTTATGTTCTCACACGGCGCCCGCGCGGCGCTGCCCGCTGTGCCCCGCACTCTTCCATCTGAGGTCTATGGTCAATACGCATATACGGAAGGTATGTATTGTTATAGGCAAAGCGCGGCGTTGACTTCAGCTACTCAACACTCCATTACCAGGTTCCTTCTGTCTACTCTGCTATACAGCGTGAAGCTATAAAAAGTGTATCGTTGTTTACCAACCATATTAGTGATGTTAATGAAGTATACAATTCACACCTCGTAATATTTGAAACATTATAGTTATAGGGGATGGAATCGTCTGCGCTCCTTTTATGGGAGCAGCATAAAAGGCAAAACATTTGAAACGCATACCCAAAAAAAATATTTAAAATTAAAGATGTTGGGTAAACGTCGTGAAATAAAAAAAAAACTCCTACATACACAGTTACGAATAGATACCTATAACGTTAACACCTACTACTACTAAAAAAATACTTCTGAACGTTGCTCAAAAAACATACTAGAACGAGAAAAGGACATCTCTCATTCTATTCTACGCAATTACCTATTTTGGTTTCGCGACTGGTTGTAGGTTCGATCCTCACGCGAGGTAATGAAATGTTTATTTAAATGTATATTTTCATTTCTACACTCTGTGGTGTCGAGCCACCACCATTCAACACGCAGTGCCTCCAGAATTCGGCGGAAAATGGGGAACAGAGTGTCTACACATAAAATTTATATGTTTTCTAAAAAGTATTTCTTCTTTCCTAAATGTGGAATAAAAATTTAAAAATGTAAAAAATATTTATAATTCTTTTTGTTTTTTCAGTAATTATTTAATATTTTCTTTATTTATACGGTAATTTTGTGCACAATAAGTGCGTTAAAATACTTGGACTTAATTAAAATGAACAAATATATTATTTTCATAGTACTATAACCGGTTATTTATATCGATTAGGGATCTAAAACTATTTTTCTCATTTATCTCCGCTTTCTTTGAGGCCGATTGTGGCACAGGGGCACAAAGTGTAAACGCGACTGGTTTTGGGTAAAGTGGCGTAAAGTGGGGAACGGAGTGTCTTTAGTTCTTTTACACTAGTTCCTTCTGCCTACCCTGCTATAAGTGGGTTACAGCGTGAAGTTGATTTTGATTTAATTTTTTTTTTTATTCGCTTCCAGAATCGATCTGATTTTTGATATTTTAAAATAGAAAAAAATTACCAATTTTTTAGACTATTTCTCAACCCTTTACGTTTGGGCCCAAGATTTTCCGTCTCCTTTGTAAAAATCTTGAGATGTTAGCAACATAAATTAATTGTAATAAGAATATAAAAATTACGTCGTAGCCTGATGAGAACGTATGGCTTAGTTGGTCAGAGCGCTTGGACGAACGACGCGCTTGTTGTTCCAACAGGCGCGGGTTCAAATCCCTCTACGTTGATTTTGTTTTCTAAAATGTAGTTTCTACTATTCTAGTTGAATGTTTTCTAAAAAGTAATCTAGGTTGTTTTAAATTGTTGACAAAATATGCAATTTTCGCGAAATATAAATTTACAACCTATTTACTTGGCCACATTCGAATATAATAA
>DWAL01000402.1:0-11409 GCA_018230405.1 Heliconius hortense
CTATGGATTTGCTGGAGGATATTTGTCATCAGGTATAAAATATTTATATTTTTGTGACTTTTCCAAATCACAGAGTAGGAATAGAATGCTTAGTGTCACAACATTCTTCGCTTTCCTGGATATATTTAAGACATTGCTTGTTAAGGTGGTAAGCGGCAGAGATATGATAAATCAATCCACAAATTCCAAAAAGTCATTAAATATTTGTATGTAGTTTATTTCCAAGGTTTGGGCTGATTGTTTTGTAAATTTAATAAGTAATTGAATTCTTTTTACAATTTAGTTACATAAAGTCTATGTTGTATAAAAATCTGTACAAATTAATAGTCATTTGTACAGATTTCTGGTAAATTGTATTCAAAATTTCAATTTTGAATACAATTAAAAGCCGTAACCGCTGTGCGTGCGTCTTGAATGTGAAACATGAAATTTGGACAGATGTTTATTTTCATAATCTGGACATCCACTAAAAAGGGATTTTGAAATTTGAAAATTTTAACCCTAAAGAGATGAAATAGGGGTGGAAAGTTTATATGGATTTTTTTATAAATCGGCACCGATTTTTTAAAAATTGAAATTCAGACTTAAAAATATTTTATTGAGCATGTGTTTCGTGGTTTTTTTTAGAATTGACCCCTAAGGGTACAAATAAGTGAGCGAAGCTGCGCGCGCCCACTAGTATTTAATAGAATTAAAAGTAGATAGGTAGTAAAATCTAGTCACAGCTATCATCTAATGATACATAATATAATTATGTATTATTATATACATATATTAGCAAAAGCAAACTGAACTATTTTGATTACCAAGTAATATTTCTAGGGCCAGTAAGTCACCTAAATATAATCTTTTTTATACTTACCTTTAATTCTTTAAATTAATTTTGTTTTATTTTGGGAAATATTGGTAAAAAGTTTTTATCAATGGACTGATGGGAATGGGCAGTGGCATGAATTCTGACAGAGAGTAGGAAAAGAGTGCCTCTGAGATTGTCCCTTTGCCTACCCAGCATATTTTTTTACTTATATAAATCTGTGTTTGTAAACCTTGTAGTTAAATTTAATAAAAATCAGCTTCACCCTGTATCCTGCATATAGCAGGGTGTAGGCAGAGAAATAAAAATTTTAATAAATAATAACTAATTTCTCTGAATGCGTATTGAACCCACAACCGTTGCATTAGAGTCACACCCTTGTGCCCCTGCGCCACGACGGCCTCTTCTAGTTAAATAAAATTCCCCCGAGTGGGGATTGAACCCAACCACTATAAAAAAAAAAAAAACCGTTTCATTAATGTCACACCCTTGTACCCCTGCGCCACGACTGTCTTTTAGTTAAATAAATTATAGAAATAAAACTTTTCCCCTTTTATTTCCAGGTGCTAGATCTATACTCGCCACAAACGCAACCCTCAGGAGGCGATTCACCCCCGCAACCTAACGCCGCAGCGAAACTGCCAAAAAACGACAAAAAACCCTCCGTTACACCGCCCACTTCCGCATCACCTGTACCCGCAAGTAAACCTGCCTCTACCCCAGTAAAGAATGGCTCAGAGGAACCCAAAATCGACATGCGATTCAATTATCCCGCTTATTCCAACATCCCGTATCCCGTTTACACAGCTCCCCCTCCTATTCCAACTCGGTTGCCTATCCCGTCTATCCCGCTAGGGTACCCTGAGCCGCCGCCTGTTCACAGATTCCCTTCGGTGAATGTACCCCCGCCTAACTACTTCCCTCCCCTGTCGGGTCGCCCGCCTCCCCCCCACGGCGTTGTACCCCCATCCCCGGTACCCCCCTCTGGTCCCCTCCCGTTACCCCCGCGCGCCTACTACCCTCCGCCGTAACGGAGTTGTAACTATTAATGTATACTTACATATAGGATATGTTATGTTGTAATTTTGTACGGAAATAATTATTGATTATAGACTTGAGTTTGATGTTTTATTTTTGTAGATAGCAAAAAAATGTAGTGGATATTCCTTGAAAAAAAAACGATTTTTTAATTACATAAAAATGGCTATACAAGGTGGAAGCGATTGTCATTTGTCGTATCGCCAGTCTTCTAAAACACTCCCCTACAGCCGCGCCCAGTATCAGCACATTGGGCCTTAGCGTTTCCAGTGACTGCCAGTATCGCGCTCATCTGGAAAGCAAGGCCAAGTTGTCTTCAAAGAAACTGATTGTCATCAACAGAGCGAGACAGTACTTCACGCCAAACCACCGATTGGCCCTCATATGGAGCTATGTATGTTGAGTATTTTCACGCGCGTTCTCTATTCCTAAGTCGCTCGTCTAATTTAAAATGTTGAGCTTTAAACTGTTTGTGTCCGAACACCTCTTTAATTTTGACGTTAACACTCCAAATTATTGTTCCGTGTTCCTTTCTCCCGTCACGTTTTTTATTTGTTACTGAGATTACTAATTAAAAGATTTTATTACAGATTAAAAGTATAGTTGTGATAGCAAACTACCGAGAATAAAAATTTTAAAGTGATCAAGATAACAATTCAGTGTAATTACTTGCCTTGGCATTGGCCTTGTACATTCTCTTACATTAAAACTATTAACGTAAAGTATTATAGCGTTTAATGTGTTTAGATCGAAAAAAACTAAAAGAATGAATTCCTACGGAAATCGAACGCTTTTCTCCGTTTACAGCTAGACCCTCCTTTGCGGCCTACATCATACATATTAGGTGCGAATAAAAAGGCAAATACAAAATGTATTGTTATTTATTATTAATTGTATGAAAGGTTTACTAACAATAATATACAGTGCTTTTGTAAGAAGCGTTTTATAGCAAACAATTTATTTTGTATATTATTTTTTTATTATTCTTAAAATTCACATAAAAACAGAAGTATTTCTTTATAATTTCTTTTGAATTATACATTTATGGTTATTTTATTATACACGAATAAAACACAAAGCTGCTCTAAATTCACAAAAAAATATCATTTACAGTTTTACCACACACATATACAAGTATAGTAAATCGTTAAAAAAATCTACATGTTTTATATTACCAATGCCTCATTCACTGAACAATATAAGTAATAATTTTTTTGACAAATATAAAACAATATGTAAGGAAACATAACTCTTCATATAAAAATTATTAAAAAAATACAATCTGAAATAAAAAAAATCATGCAATAATTACAAAAAAAATCTCGTTTTCTATATAAAGCAATATTTACAAATATAATTTGTATTTTCAAGAAATATGATATTCAAAAGTGCAGAGTTCAGTGTAAAATAAACAAATAAAAATATTTTTATTAAAACAATAAAAAAACATGAGACAGATTAATAATAAAATAGCAATACAGAATAAATATTCTTTATTTATAAAAAAAATACGTTTGAATTATAAAAACATACAAAACATTACAGTTTAGGCAAAATTAACTTAATAATACATAATATTTAATATGGAGCTGCCTTTTGGACTAGAAAATAAAAAAGAAACATTAATAAAGATTTTAAAAAAAAGATAGACGTTTGTTTCTTTTTCTAAAAGTCAATTTGAGTTTTAAAAATACTGAACACTCTTAAACTATATAATTTTAAATAATAATCATAATTTAATTGTAGAAAAAGCTTTTAAAAGAAAGCAACATATAATTATAAGCAGAAATAAATATGTACATATATTAAGATCTAGAAGATACGGATAAAGTGTGACTGTAATGGCGACAGATTGTGGGTTCGATCCCCACTCGAGGAAATTAAATATTTAATTCTTATTTCTTTGCTCTGGCATCGAGGCAAAGCGCATCTATCAAGCTATGCCTCCAGAATTCTGCGGAAAATGGGGGGGGGAGTGTCTTGTGGTTCCCTCTGCCTATTCTGCTGTGTGCAGGATACAGCGTAAAAGATACAGGTTCAAATCCATGTTATATAAAAATGTATATGAAAACGACTAATATATTCAAAAAACTATTATAGAGAGTTGTATTTGTCATAAGTTACAATAAATTATAAATATACATATAACATACATATAAATAATAAAAAAAACGAGTACATAAAATTTGATACAATTAAATAATGATCGTGCAACTAACCTTTTATAATAATTATTAATATTTTATAAAAAACTCTTCATTAGAACATGAAGAAAACAATTTTTCATATCATTATTTTACATGCATATTTTATATTGAAATAGAACATTAAAAAAATAAAAATTCAAAAAATATATATATTTTCAAAATAAAAAAAAAGGGAGGAATATAAAAATAGCAAATAAAAAAAAGAAGTTTACAGAACATTTGTATTATATTACAAAAAACATGTTTGATAAATGAAAAGGACTTACTCAGAATATAACAAGAATTAATTGTTATATTCTGAATGATAATAAGTAAGCTATACCTTCCCTACTTATATGTGTTGAGGCCAGTCTGCGCAAAGTATGGATTAGAAGTGTCTTAATGGGTATTTGAGTGTGTATTAACACTGAGTTCCCATGTTACCTCTGCTTTCTTTGTTCACACGGTTTTCCACCCAAATTCAAGTAGCGGAACTCAATGCCGCGCTTTGTCTTCCAAGACTTCTAATGAAAAACTATATTATTACCTCGAGTGGAATTCAAGCCCATAATCAACGCGTTAACAGTCCAAGTTACTTTTTTTTAAAATCAAATAAATTGGCAGTGCATATTACTTATAATAATATTAAAAAAATAAAAAAAATAAAAATAAGTAGAAAAAACTAATCACTAATATGAAAAAATAATAATAATATAAATATTAATAGGTATGGGTTTTCACCCGCACTTGATATTTTTACACAATCAATATATTTTTTTAAACAAAAAAAAATCGTAATTCTTATTTTTTTCATATAAATAACTTATAAAACTAAATACTTTTATTAATACTATTAGATAGAAGGCACATAATAATGGTTCAGATCGTATTTAATCTCTGATTAAGGCACAATTAACTTTATTACAATTAAAATGTATTATTTTATTAAAGAATATTTATTAATTAAATAAAATATACATAATAAATATATTTTATATAGTCTTCAGGCACAAATCAGACTAACGCTAAAATGGTCTAAGCTTTATTGAGTATTATTAAAAAAAATACATTTATTATATATTTCATCTCCCGATTGGAAATCGAACCCATAACCGTTGCGCTTACAATACCACGCTGTTTTAGTTAATATATATTTTTTATATTAGAATAATAATAGTAGTATTTAAAACATGTATTTTTTTTAGGTTAAAATATTTTTCTTTCCTTGCACTAAATATGTCCTTTTCTTTGCTCTGGTAACGAGGTGAAACACGACGTTAAGTTCTGCCACTCACCACGCAAAACCTCCAGAATTTGGCAGAGAGTGAGGAATAGAAGTATCTTAATTAAGTCCCAGTTTACACACTATGCTGCTTTAATATTACCACAATTTAGTTCAGACCATTTTAGTATTTAGCTTTTAATCATATTTTAACACTTCCATATACATATCACTAAATATTATTAATAACAATTTTACAAACAGACATAAACACAGAATCAGCTTTTATACTTAATTATATGTTATATAATTAATTTTAAATCAATATTTAGTATAAAATTTATTTTAATTATTTTTTCAATACTTATTTTATATAAAGTTAATGATAATTTATAAGCATTTGGATACTGACATCTGGATACTGTCTCGTACAACTTTTTTTATTACAGATAAATTTATACTTTTTTAAGTGTTATTGTCTGTATAAGAATATTACTAACATATATTATGAAACAAAAATAAATATTAGTAAACAAAAATGATTTTTTTAAATATTAATCACAATTTATTCATTAATTCATATATTTGCATATTATAATTATAACTAAATAATACACAAATATAACGCGATTACATTTACAACGATTAATGACTTCATAATCATAATATTTATTAAATCGACCTGCATAAACAATAAAACATTTTTTTTACATAATAAGGATTTAAATGAGTCTCGATTGTTTTAAATACTGAAGTAAAACCTGGTGCAAAAACTTGTATTGTTGTACATTTTCTATGAGATTTGCTCTTTGCTGGTGTAATATGCCGATTGTTCTCGGTATATCTAGTTCCTGTAACACGGATTAAATAAAAAAAATAAAATATATATTATTTTTATATTTACATACATTACATTTTTAACAATATTTGAATTTAGTTCTTATTGCTTGACATACCGTTTAGAAAATTTGCGTGGGAGGTAGGTATCACTTTTACAAATCAAATCAAGAAAAGGTAAACATTTATATCTTGTATGTGTGTGTCTTCTTCCTCCTGGCATTAATCTCGATGTATGTTACCAGGTTCGGCCTTCCTGCTTAACCTACTCCACTTAGAACGGTCTGTAACGTCTTCGGTGGTTAGTCCATTGGCCCTCATGTCCTGCATCACGACATCTAACCAGCGCTTTCTTGGGCGTCCGGGAGGTCTCACTCCAGGGCCATACATACCAAGCCGCGCAACGTGCTTGAAGCTTATCCGCTACGTCACGGATCCCAAGTACTTCATTTCCGTGATGTGAATCTCCTGAGTGTGCCGATATAGTGCTGGCCAACCTTTGCTGCCGTATAAAAGAACCGGTGGGATGATGCTCTTGTATATCATATAAGCTCCTTGAGCTTGGGCGGTAATCTGCGGTCGCAGACCACACCACCTCCCGCCATTTGACCCAGGCAGCGCTTACCCGGTCATCGTGGTCGATGCCTCCAGACTCATGTATAACGGATCCAAGGTATCTGAACTTTTCCGACTTAACGTCTGATGCAGGACATGTACTCGTTATTCGACACATTTAGTTCCACCACCGTTCTCTAGCGTACCACCGTTCTCAAGCATACCCTTTCAGAGGTTCAGTTTATGCTCCAACATCAGTCGGTTCTCGTCAAGATCTAAAAAAGCCTCATGCAGAGCTTTACTTTTTTCTCTGTATGCCTCCATTAAAGGCGTCGGAAGTGCCCGATCCAGGCTGAATTTCATGAGATTTAGAAGAAATATACTCTTGGGGAACCTGATATAGATCATGCGCTCGAAGAGCGTCATGGCATGACTTAATTTTAATTACTTTATAGTTAGTAACCCTGCCCATTTGGCACCGTCTGGTCAATAAGTAGTCAATTTAAGTTGAGTGGGACCCACTCTTACACGTGATAAGGCGCTGAGGATTCTTTTGGGAAGAACGTATTCACGACGGCCAGATCAGCATATTTTCAGAATATTTTCTCTTTCTGTACTACGAAGACCGTGTCCAAAACTCCCAACAACACATTCATACGGCTCAGCAGCTGTACCGACGTGACCGTTCAAGTCCCGACCAACTAAAACCATTTCGGTACACGGTATAGCAAGTAGAACCTCTGCATACAGCTCCCAGAGTGACTCCTTTTCGGACGCGCTGCAGCACATCTGGAGTGCATAGGCACAAATGAAGTTTGTGGTAACAGCACACTTACCCGCATCAAGCGATCGCAGCAATGATCTACTTCAAGAAGCCCATTCTGAAGCTCTCCAGAAAGTACTACTGCCACACCGTTTTTACCCGAAACTGAACCAGGGTATATAGGCTACTTGCCTTTATACCCTGTCTGATCTTACGAGATTTTTTCCCTTCCAGCGAGTTTCCTGGAGGAAAACACACTGGATCCGTCGTCTCATGAGTACATCTGCGACGAGTTCTCTGCGTTGTTGGAGAGAAAATATTCCACGTTGCAAAGTGGAGTTTCCGTCTGGGTACTAGTGTCTTTAGTCCGTACTTGACACGGTAGTCCTTATCCACTTATCGCAGGTGTAGGGTGATGCGCCTGCTCGTCGTTTAGTGGCAACACCCTAGCCGTATCCAGTCTTGTCTGATGTCGTTCCATTATAGCGGCGGATGGCGGTTTTTAAATAGAAAATCCTTTTGTGAGGAAAAGGGGGGTAGGAAAAGTAGAAGGGGAGAATAGGAAAAAAGAGGGTTAAAGGAGGGGGTATACCACTTTTATGCAGTGGATGGAGGTATAACAAGTGGTGGCTTGAGGATTCGGGGTCGTGTACCCATCCATCCAGTCAGGGCACCTTCTGGATAATTGTGTGTGTATGTGTGAATATCCTATTAATATTATAAATATGAAAGTTTGTGAAGATAGATATATAACAGAACTCAACTCAATATTTTTTATGGTATATAAAGTGTTGAGTTCTATACAATCGTGTTGTTCTGTATTATATTGTGCAGTGTATTTTCATGCGACATATACCTGATTAGTATCCAGCACGTGCAGCAGTAGATGCGCAGCGAGGGCTGCGCCTGCGCGTTTACCACATACTAGTAGCGGAGTGGGCTCCTCCTCGGAGGCAGCGCGGAGACCGTTCACTTCGGATATGAAATCTGGAATTGCATAAAATATATTATTTATATATATTATTTATTGCACATACTAACAAAGATTGATATTGATATTCCAAAATATTGTTGGCAAAGGTCAATTTATCCCTAACAGGGATTTCTTCCAGTTGGCCTATGGATGTTGGTGAAGGTTACAATTTTGTAGGCCTTAGAGTGTAAGAGCTGTGAAATATCACATGTTATAATGGTAATCAGTTTTTTTGATATACAAAACCCGAAATTGTATGATGATAAGTAACGCGACAGTTGGTGGTTGGATTCCCACTCGGTGAAATATTATTTACGCTATGCTATCAAGGGTGAAGTTGTGTTCTGCCACTCAACGCAACGCCTCCAAAAATTTGGCGAAACGCAGTTTCTTAACACTAGGCTCCCTCTACCTCGATGAGAACGTATGGCTTAGCGGTCAGAGCGCTTAGACGGTTTCCAAAGAGGCGCGGGTTCAAATCCCGCTACGTTCAAATGTTTATACGTTTGTTTAATAAGCATGAAATATATACGCATTAGGTCTAAAAAGTAATAAAATTACTAAATTACAGCTGCAAGACTGAAAAGTAAGAAAAAAAGTATCAAAAACAAAACTCACCAAGAAACCCTGTCGGATCCTCATTCCATATGTAGTGTACGTGCCACAGGTCGCGCACGCGCGCGCCGCGCCGCACGCGCACGCGCACGGACGCGCCCCACGCCGCGCGCGACGCGCGGCCCGGCGACACCTGGAACTGCAGCGGAAACTCTTCTTCAACCACATGGCTCAGTAAGCTAAATGAGTTTGCATGCATGTTTTATTTTGCTAAATTGCTTGTTTTATTTACCCCACTCCAAATATATCATAGGTATAATATAGTCAAATATTTCATATAGTCAAATATTTCATAGGTTTATCATCAGAGTGAAACCAGGTGGGCACAGAACTGGCAACGTCAGCTAATATTAATATCCTTCGGCCCACCTTTTGGTGTTGTCCCATCCCCGGTACCCTTGGAATGGTGTTGCTCGCCAGGAGGATACAGAAATTACAATGGAACTTCATAATAAATCCCCTAATTCCATCTAAACTAAATTTGCTTCTCCATCCAAGCCTAAGCCAAGTATATTGTTGCCAACCTACCTGTCCATATTCCACAGGTCTATCATCAGGCGGTAGCCAGGCCGACACTGAGCTGGCGACGTCAGCTAGCACAAGCACGCGCGCGCCCGCTTGCCACGCGCACTCCCACACGAGGGCGCGCTCCGCCACACCGGCAGCTGGCGTTGTGGGTATTACTACGTAGAAGCGTTGTGTGTTGCCTACTGTCATCTGTTTTGGACAAACAGTTGCTATTTAAACAGGACATCAAAAGAACAACTTTTTTAGAAACTGTATAAAAAATGGACATAGCGGAATTTGAACGCGTAACATTTAAAAACCGTTCCAGCGCTCTGATCACTAATCATGTTGCAATTATCTATGTTGTATGGTGTAAAAATATTACTATAACATCAAACCAGGAGTATCATTCATGTCGTCACCAGTAGTATTGTTATCGTGTCAGTAGTATTACTACAAACTATTTACTATATTCAACAATTGATTATTTTTTTAACAATATTTTTCGTTTCAGCTTGATTATCTCCAGCCCTCTATATGCACATACTCGTATAATATAGTGACTACTTTTAGAATTTCGTTTTACACTTTTCACTCATTTTAAAAAGGTTGTGTTACAGTAGTAGATTGAATATAGGAATAATAAAACGAGCAGCGTCACGTTCTAATTATTATTTCAATTACTCGTCGTTCAGCAAATTGTTCGTTTATATATTCTGATAGTGAGATCAAAAGAGTTGCTTTTATATGTCAAATTTGTACAATATATAAAATAAATGTATTTATCTATTTATTATTTACAAATCAATGTGTCATTAATTATTAGCTTTAACTTAATAGAGAATAACATATTGTTTAGAGATACAATAACTAAGTATAGTGTTACTAGTGCTATTTAACAGTACTTTTTATATGTTAAACTTAAAAAATACCTACCTACATAATTTACAATTTAGTGTCATTATATAGCAAGTAGTAGTCGTACAATTAAATTGATAATAACATACTCTTTTAATGTACTAAAATTAGTATACGATAATAAATAGAAATATTACATATAGTGTTGCTAGTGCTGTTTAATAATTGTTATTTTATACTTGTTGTAATTATTATTATAACGGCGTCAATTTATAGCTTATAACATTTAACTCCATAATGCTATGCAATGTTTTACATCTTATCTAAGAAAAAAGAAGATATTTTACAAGATTCATCCCAAATCTACCTATAACATTCACTTCGGTGTTAACTTTGAACTCCTTTTCTAATAAAAAAATAAGATAAAAATATACTCACAGTAACATGCGAAGCGTTAATATATCCATGGGGGTTGACAGGGGTGGGATGCAACCTAACCCTGTTATCTTCATAGGGTATGTTATCAACACTGTATCCGTTCAACACCGCGTACTGAGGTAGTAAAGCTGTACGGTATTCCGAATCTCCTAAACGTGATTTTGGTATTTGTTCAAATGCGAACGACAGCTGGTCTTCGGACATTTTACGTTCTAGGAGTTGGCACTGATTGGAATAAAAAATAAATGTTAGTAAGCATTTTATTTAGGCAATTGTAGTCAGTTCTTTTGGGAATAAGCAAAAAGAACCTAGAGTAAATTACAATAGAACGCTCCATTCTCCATTTAAGATAATCTTCACAAGTGTTATAAAATACTTATTGATCGTCGCCTACCAGTCACATTCCAAATCATCAAACAGAATAGATGTTTATAGTTTCTGTTACTTTTTCTATTTACCCTAAATTTTATTTATCTGTATTCAAATTCAAATAATTTTATTTTGGTTTTTTTTAATAATTTAAGTTACATGCTTCATTTTTTAAACGACAAATAATTTACCACCAGTTCACTAAAGTTAATGCCTCAGACCTGAGAAGAACTG
>DWAL01000403.1:0-11398 GCA_018230405.1 Heliconius hortense
TCTAATGCATTCCACGTGGCCTGCTGTGAAGATGGACACTGTTCCCAAACGTTTCGATCGAGTCTTCCCACAAAAGTTCTATGGGGTTAAGATTGGGGCTTTGAGGTGGCCATGTCATGTTTTCTAATATTTTTTTGGACTGTTTTTTTGTCTAAGTACATAATTTCGAACTATGCTTTGGATTGTCTTGCTGGAGAGTAAATCCTTTGCCGATTAAGTTTCATCCGAAGGGAATGGCGTTTTTCTCCAAATTTTAAAGATGGCTTGACTGTAGGAATCATAAAATCAAACTATAAGTGGATATTCGTAGATAACCATAAATATACAAGGTTAAAATAATAATTAAAAATATTTTAAGAATTTAGAACAATAGTTTTGTAAGTTCATCTAAAATAGAAGAAGCTGCGGTAATATACTTTTTACAATCGATTTGTCGCGACTGCCGGACTACCTCTTCCGCCTAACATTGAAGTTAGCTGATACAATGGTTGTTTATTGCTCTTTCCTTGGCTTCTATACAAAAGAATAAGCTTTTAGGCAATTTTTATGAACAATAGAATATATGCAAGTGTACATATTATTTTTTATCACCAATATTTTGTAAAATATTCACTGATAAATGGTCTCAAAATTTTCTTATCGTGTATATATATATATGTATGTTTGTTTATGTAGTATCTGAACACGCCGCTGCTGGAGGGTACCCCGGAGCTGTCGGACGACAAGGATGACAAAAACGAAGATAAATGTATGTGTCCTCTACCTAGTACTAGTTCTGTGTAGTGTAGCACATGTCATATACCTTTTTGTAGACTCGTATTTATTATGAGTAGTATGTATTCTAGTTTCTGTATTAAAATTTGAATCTTTAATATCGAGCTGTAGCAGATTTTATATAAATTTCGTAAGACTTTTCTTTTCTTTAGCTTTATACTACATTTTGCACATATGAGGGTAGGCAGAGGGAACCTGGTAAAACTTTACTACACTGTGTTCCCCACGCACTGAGAAGTCTACTGACCAAAGATTTATATCAATAGACTTTATGGCGACGATCGCACGTTGTGTATGAAACCACACATCCCTTCTTTAACGCTTTTAGGACTTTTAAGCACTAAACGCGAAGAATGTTGTAATGTTGTAACGAGGCAAAGTGCAGCTATGAATTCCGCCACTCAACAATCACTTCCTCCAGAATGCAGCCTAAAGTAGGGAACACTGTACTTGCGGTCGGAGTCATCTCCCGCACTTCGTATGTCATCTTATAAAATACCTATAATAAAATAAGTTGGTATAGTATTTCAATATCTGCTAGGTTCAAATTTTAATACAGATTTGAGTAAGTAGTGTGTAGCTTTATATTATGCCATATATTTACCCGCTTCGTATATAGTATATTATTATTTGAAAATGTTTGTTTGTGTTTATTAAATGTTAAACAGAAGTTTCTGTTTAATTTTTTATTTAACTTTTTTTAGCTTAATAGTTCTGTGTGTATGTGTATGTGAACATTTTGTTTTTGTTTGTTTTTACATTCTGTTAGTAAACAAGATTATTGTTTAAACAAAACAGTCCACAGTAAAGAGATTAGGGAAACTATATATTGTAAAAGTAATATAAAAGAACTGTAATAAATTGATAAATGTTCATTGTAATTTAAATAAAAAAATAATTGAACAACTCAACAAGTCTATGACTAACAATAAAGAATTATTTCTTTTTTAATAAAGGAATGATACTTGGAAACTCAACTTTTTAGCCATTGTAAATATAGATAGATAGATATTCACTTGTTAGAGATAGTTGGTTGATTTTTTTATGTTTATTTTTACTCGAGGATAATTAGATACAATATAATACAAAAAAAATAATAACAAGACAGTTCATAATTAATATTAATAATGTAAATTGTGATTAGTGATCGAGTTCGAAGGGGATGATGCCATAACGGGGGGCGGGGGTGCCCCCTACAGCCCCCAGTGGGCGGAGCTTCAGGACATATTCACTTGTTATGAAGGTTTTTTTATGTTGTTTCATACATACATGCTTCGGTGTCGGGGTGTTGCTTGTGTAATCAGGTTTTTTTTGTTGTATGTGCGTTTGTTAGCAATTAAATAGATTTTTTGGTCAGCAACATAATTTTTTTTGTAAATAATTGTTGCATATGGATGAAATATTATAATAAGTGTTAAAGTAAGTTGATATTAATTTGTTAATGCATTTGTATTAGCATGAAAAATGTATCTCTTCACTATAACCACACTTTTCCTTTAAAAAATATTATTATTTTTTGTTTATTTTTTACAAATAACAATTGTATATAAATGAGAATTTATATTAACATTTTTATGCATCAATGAGTAATGCTATAAACACATGCATTTTTTGTTTGTTTGTTTGCCTGTTTGTATATTTATATGCTCGTTTAGGTACTAAGGCGCCGTGGCGATCGCACTGGGACGACCTGCAGGATATATTTGGTTACCAAGGTTCATTTATGTTTATTTTTTTTAAAGTTTTTTTCATATACGTTATGTGGATTATTGCAATATATTTTGAATATTATGTGAATTCCAATTTTAATCATTTTGTTGATTTTGATTTTTTTTTTGATTTCCTTTGAGTGCGTAGTGGGTAGTCGTCATGGATTTAACTTTTGTATGCGTGTGTGCAGGCGGCGCGGAGGGCGGCGGGGGCCACAAGCCGACGCTGGAGGACTTCACGTTCCTGAAGGTGCTGGGCAAGGGCTCCTTCGGCAAGGTGATGCTGGCGGAGCGCCGCGGCACGGACGAGGTGTTCGCGGTGAAGGTGCTGAAGAAGGACGCCATCGTGCAGGACGACGACGTGGAGTGCACGCTGACGGAGCGCCGCGTGCTGGCGCTGGCCGCGCGCCACCCCTTCCTCACGGCGCTGCACTGCGCCTTCCAGACGCCCGAGCGCCTGTTCTTCGTCATGGAGTACGTGGAGGGCGGCGACCTCATGTTCCAGATCCAGCGCGCGCGCAAGTTCGACGAGCCGCGCGCGCGCTTCTACGCCGCCGAGGTCACGCTGGCGCTCACCTTCCTGCACGCGCACGGCGTGGTGTACCGCGACCTCAAGCTGGACAACATCCTGCTGGACGCCGACGGCCACTGCAAGCTGGCCGACTTCGGCATGTGCAAGGAGGGCATCCTGGACGGCGCCACCACGGCCACCTTCTGCGGCACGCCCGACTACATCGCGCCCGAGATCCTGCAGGAGCTGGAGTACGGCCCGTCCGTGGACTGGTGGGCGCTGGGCGTGCTGCTGTACGAGATGCTGGCCGGGCAGCCGCCCTTCGAGGCGGACAACGAGGACGAGCTGTTCGAGTCCATCCTGCACGACGACGTGCTGTACCCGGTGTGGCTGAGCCGCGAGGCGGTGGGCATCCTGAAGGGCTTCATGACGAAGGCGCCGGCGCGGCGGCTGGGCGTGGCGGGCGGCGCGGCGGGCACGCGCGCGCACGCCTTCTTCCGCGACGTGGACTGGGACGCGCTGGCGGCGCGGCGCGTGCGCCCGCCCTTCCGGCCCAAGGTGCGCGAGCGCCGCGACGCCGCCAACTTCGACGCCGAGTTCACCAAGGAGGAGCCCGGCCTCACGCCCGTGCCGCCCGACGTGCTGCGCGCCGTCAACCAGGAGGAGTTCCGCGGCTTCTCCTTCGTCAACCGCGACTTCCGCGCGGCGCCGCCGCAACCCTGAGCGTCACCTATCACATGTGCAACATATAAGTTTTACAAACATCATCATTATTAATAAGATCGCTTACTAAATATATTTTGTTATTTTTGTGTGACATTTTTTGCTGCACAATTATTTAGTGTTATCTATTTGTACACTTATTTTATTCATATGTTGGAAAATGATTAAAAAATATGAGATGTTGTCGTTGCTGAGTCAATAGGGTGTAACATTGTGTGGCGAAATATACAAAAAATATATATCAAAGACTAGTGAATCCTACACTTTGGGGAGGTTGACGTTAAATGAAAAGATGTTATATAGAGTTTACACTGTATGTACTTAATTGTATGAAAACATTCTCGCTGATATCTTAGCATTTTGAATATTCTAGTCGTCCTTGTATTCTTTATTTCTTTCGTAGAAATAAAAAAAAACGTTTATTTTATATTTAATTTAATAATACATTCTAAGTATTAATTAAATAGCTATATGTAATGTGTCGGCTTAACGATTTGTTTCTATAGTATTGGATACACGAGTATTATTCTTTTTTGTATGTCTGTTTGTCTGTAGCTTTCTAGCGACATTGGTATTTACAATACATAGATACGTTAGCTTCATAGAGGATGTAGGGATTTTGTAATATTTTCCTATAATTATCTCAAATATTATTTATTTTTCATTTATGCTCTAAATATTCAGATATTTATGGTATTTAGAAATGAACCAAAGTTATTTGTGTTATATATGTATGTTTATAAATACGAATGTTGTTCATCTTTCCTCATAAAGTACCAGGTAGATACATATATTACAGTACGGTCGACGTGTCGTGGCCGCCCTTATGTTAGCGATGGCTGCGCAGATTTGATTTTGGGATTTGTCTTACTTTTAATTATTTCTCCATTTTCCTGATTGAACAATACGCAAACGTTCAGAAAGCCTAACTGCTGGACGACCACGACTCGTCGACCGCGCTGCACGAGGTCATTGAACTCGCCTGTAATAAGGTATTTGACGGTTTTTAATCAAATTTGAAACATAGCTATAGTTATAGTGTATTCACAATCATAACTCTCTATAGACGTAAGAGATGAGTTTAAAATTGAGTAGTTGATTTGTTAAATCTATAAGATGCTAAACAGATCTGATAGTATTTTAGCAAACTTATAAAAGTTTGAATGTAGCTGGATTTGAATCCTCGCCTCTGGGAACGGCAACCTCTTGGACGTATCGTAAGAGGTGCGTGTTTCAATGCCGCTACGTTTAAATTCTTGAAAAGTTTTCGAAAATATTTTTCTATCTTTAGTGTGGAATAATAACACTTGTTAAAAAAGATATGAGTGTAGCGATCTGATTATATACCAAATATAGGAAAATAAAAAAAAATCGCCATTAAAAGAGTAAAGTAAAGAGAGGAATGCAATCCTTGTCTGTAAACCCCACGCTGTCGCCGGTCGAGGTTGTTCTGATTAATAATAAAACCTTTGTTAAGGTGCTTTAACGTGTAAGTTGAGATGTTAGATTTTAACTCGTCGTGTCGGTGTTACGTATAGCTCAGTAGTCGGTTCCTAGACGAGGCGCGGTGGTAGTCGGTTGCTTCCGTTTTGATTGTCCAAACGTTATATATATCCAATATTATTTTTTTAAAGTTTTATATTATTCTTTTTTTAAATTCATACATTTCGTCGTCATAGTTTACGATCTTGGATATATTTTTTCTTTTTATTTATTTATACGTTTAACATAAATGTATTGAAATATCGATTTTGCATAATAAAATATAATAAACGCAAACAAAACACGAGTGACGACGGAAAAAGCGCCGCCTCATTGGTCAAGTTCCGCTTCTAGTCCGCGACAAGTACGACGCACAGTGCGGGTTCACATCCGTCCCGGCAATATCCCACGACCGATGTTGATCTGTCTAACTGAAACTGCCTAACTAAATAATATGTGTGTCACTTGTAACTAGCTAAACTTATTATTATTGAATAATTTAGTTTACCAAATACGCTAAGACTAGGGAGACTGTTGGCGGCCATTTTGTAAACGCGACAAAATGGCCGCCAAGCAACTAGGATAGGTGCCGCTGTGGGATATTGGCGGGGCCGTTTTAGTACAAATGTCGCTTAATTCTCATGAGATTATTATATTCACGTTGTGTATGTGTGTGTGTGTGTGTGGATTTTTTGGACTTACGTCTCGTTATCACGTGTTACTTAACAAATGTATTATTTTTTTGTTTTCGAACGTAATTCAAAAAATGTACACATTAAATTATAATTAATATGATTTACAACATTCGAGCCGTCTTGATATGTTTATTGTGTCGTTCATAGAGTCGCGATGACTCGTTGCGTTTTTAGTATTATTTATAATTTACGAATCGATACCAAAGTTTATATATAAATAGATTATATTACATAAGAGTACACTAGTTGCTAAGTGTATGCACCGATTATCGTAGGAGCTTCGACAACAAATCTATATCGAGTTGTTCAAAACAATCATTATGTTATTTACTATCGATTTTTACTACTTTACACGAAAATCGATTCGACTAGTCAACTGTCGTACGATAGTCGGAGCGTAGGAAGTTAATATTTCGTTCAATATATACATTGAATAAAAATTAAGCCACAAATGTAATGCTTTATGTAGTTGCTAGTGTTATAAAAATAAATTAATAAAATATTAAACATAATTAAAAATAAATCCGGCTACCGACGTTAAAACTAAATGATGGATCTATGTTTAAAAAAGATTATTCTGTTGCATTTGAACAATTTATTAGGCAACAGTCAAAGTTTTATGAATTTATAATTTGATAAATCCAAAATCTATAGCACTAATGTAAGTGAAGTCACGTGATGTCACAACTGTAAGAATTTGGAGATGGTTTTCTCATATTTGAAATTAACATTAATTTATATAAACGTAAAATATTTTTAGCTAACCATTGTGTGTTTTGTTAAATATTTTTCGACTATTTTAGTGTTATTTGTCTGTCTGTCGAGTCGTTTAGATAGTAGGTCTATGACATAGCCTAAGTCGGTTTAGATATTCCACAGATGAGAAATAATAATAAATTATTTCATATAAACTATTCCTTTTAGCATTAATTATTAAATTCAATCTTCAGTTATGTAGTCTCACGCGGCCGGTAAATGAATGAATGAATTACGAACGGTTATTACTATTATTATCTGTGATAGATAACGCTATGTTTACATTGTTTCTTATATATCCGTTGTCTCTTAATAGAATGGCGTAAAGATTTATATGAAATAGAAAGTTCTAGGGCCAGTGAGACTACAGTGCGGTCACCCAGTGTCCCATTTCAATAGTTAATTCTAGTAATATATAGAAAATACTTAGTTGAATACATGCAATCATTCATTACAATAGTTACATAGAGAGAAAGAGTAGTGATTTGACACTTAGTTTCTTCTGTTTGTATGGATTATAAAATGCTTAGTGGTTACGTGTGTTAGATGTTGCGTGTCTGTGTGTGTGTACGTCACAATAATTGGGAATATATATACGATTCATATATTTACTCGGTTTATTAATTGTTTTATCACAAAATAGTGCAATAGTTAATAAATATAATTATTATCAATTTAAATTGATTTTGTGTAAGTTTATAGTTTTCTAAAAAGTACGTCACATCTACGTACGTCACATATGTAGATGATAAATAATATTTGTTTAACATATTTAATATTGGTTAATTCTAAATTTAATGATTACTTCTCGCATAAAAAATCTCGTAGTGTTTCAAAATTGTCGATATATTCGAATAATAGTTTTTCTTCATATTTTAGGATCTTTTTTTTCTTAACTTTACATTCTTTTTGTTTTGTATCAAGAAGTATTAGTAGCGGTTTAAGTAGAACAATCTTTGTAGATCATTGTTGGAGTGAGCATAATTTATTCATTATATTAATACAATTCTAGCGTCCGAATGAAACTCGGTCCGATTTTTTTTATATTTTTTTTTACAATTATACAATATTTTTGTCGTATTTTGTACGAACACGTACTATGCCACATTATGTTTTGTAAAATCTTTATTGCTATTTTTAATAAATGTTATAAGTGTATTTTTTATTTATTTTAGGCGATATTTTACCAAAATTGTTATTTTAGCTATCGTTTAAGATTGTGAATTTTCTATGAGATTAGATTTATCGTTATTTTTTGTGCGGTAAATATGAAATTACCCTTATTGTTGTGTAAAGATTAATGCTTTTCATTGTTCTAATAAATTATATAAAAAATGTTTGTGCAATACGATCAAAGTTTAAGTAAACTATAGTAACAAGAGATATATGTACAGATATATTTATGTATAGAGTGTGAAACGCACGCACAATTCTTGGGTTGGTTTTGCTTGACCTCGTTATTGGGATGTTGACTTAATTTGAAATCTTATTAATTATAAAAAAATATATTAAAAAAATAAATAGTTCGACAGTTATTTTTTGAATATAACCTTTTGTTTAAGACTTCTGACGTCACTTGTTACTAACATACTGTATGTATGTATGATGTAAGCTCTAACAGCTACATATTATTATACATTTTTTTAATAATTTTTAATCTAATTTATTAACAATTAAGATTTTAATAATTGTCAATATCCCTGTTGAACATATGAATTGAATACAATGATCTGCCTCGTTATTTTCTTCCACTTTACAGTAATGTAAAATTGTTTTGTAACGCATATCTCTTCCATTATTAAATTAAATATGTTATGACTTGAATGTTTTCCAAAACAATGCTATTATAAAAATAATATTGCTTATTATTTTTTATATAGGCTGTCGTGGCCCTGCTTGTGGGCTGCAAAGCGGTTTTTTTTTTCAAATTTGAATTTTCAAAGTGGAGATTATATTTACTCATTTACATATTTATTCGAAAGTGTTGTTTTGGCAAAAGTACAAAATATCTAAAGCAAAATTGCAGAGATTGTGCCAAATACTTCCTCAGAGTGGTTTTTTTTACCTGCTGTTTTGTACGTTTTCGTATTGTTTATACCTAAAGTTTTTTGCTCTTTATAATTTGTCTAATTGTCTAATATATGAGATTATATTGTACTTGAAGCTTTAATAGAATTTTGTTTTTTTTTAATTATACGTACTTTTTATGTAGAAATAATTTAATAGATTGATGTTTTATTGAATCTAAACTACGTTTGAAATATTAACCGAATTGTATTTTAACTGATTTAACACAAATATTGTTGAAAATAGTCTTTTTTAATCTAAATATTCGATTAATCGCACAAAGTTACTATTTCAGTACAATACATGAGGAATAGAGGCTCCAATGTCTAAAAAAATGTTAGTACTTAACTTTTTGAGGTTATAAGTGAAACTAATGTTATCCTTTCGTGCCATAGCGTTGTGACAAGTTCTGTTTGTGTTATTTATCGAAGAATGTGTTTTTTTTATACAAAAGAATGAAGTTTTGTTTTGTTTCTATTAAGTTTAAAGATTATGTACATTGAAAATATTATATGCTACCTTGCACGGGTCTTTTACCCCATCCCATTGTAAGTTTCTTTGTTTAATTATTTAAATCATTTTTTTTTGCAAATAGAAGCTTAAATATTCTGTAAATGTAGCGAATTTATTATGTCATCTCACGTTGTGTCTATAACACTTTCCTTTTTACTTATATAGATATAGAGTTTGCTTATATAGTCTGTCCGCGTAGACAAGCCTACTTATTTATATACAAAATAAGGGTCCGAATGTTACAATGACGATGTCGTACATTTTTTAGAATTTAATTGATCTAAGATACAACCGACATTTATAAATCTGTTTTTATTTATTATATGTTTACAGTTTAGTATATTTTTTTTGGCTGAAATAATAAATGTGTCATTTGAAAGTTTTTTTCAATACAAATTTTAATTAATGCTTACTTTTGATACTTATTATGATTTAAACGTCATTTTGTGTATTTAAATATTTAAGGGGATTATTTAAACCCACGTTTTTATAATCTTCCTTTTTTTTGTTTGATCTGAATATTGTTTTGCGCAGTTCTATAAAATGTACGACGTATAGAAACTATGAGAGATTCTATTTGAGATATAATTAAAAAAATCTCTACATAATACATATAATACGTACGTTGTGAAATGAAATGTGTATGTCTGTTGTTTTGTACTCAGTTTTTATTAAATGTTTATATGATAAATATATTTTATGCTTCAAAATGTAAGCCAAAGATGTTTGTTTGTACAGTTATTAGTCGGTCTTGCCACCGTTTGCCGCCATTCTACTACATGTATAGGATAATTCATGTTTTTTAATTATTATATATAACTATGTAATAAATATATAGATATATTGTTTGGTTACCGCCGCGCGAGGTCCCCTCGGAACCCACACCTACCTACCCATTACAAAGAGCTGGTAGAATCTTTATTGTCTTATATATTCTTGTTGTGGGTTGTAATACGAGTGCACCCCGCGCGTTATATTATAGTAATTGTATGTTGTGTTAATTAATTGTAGCTAACACGAGGACAGGGGGAGGGAAGGGGAAGTGGCGGGGGTTCATAGGGAATTCCCCCTTCTTTTCTACTCCCCCTGTATATTTGTTGTTTGTTCACTGATCACACTAGGACACATTAGCTGGGTAAATTAATTATATATACATAATTATATATATTATATAATATAGTTTTATGATGAAATAAAATATGTATATGTAATCCTACATGTCTATTAAATTGATGAAAATAGATTGGAATCGCATCCATTTTTTTTTGTGTACGCTTTGGTAAGCGTTTGTTTATATATTTTTTATTATTTTCAATATTAATTTTGTGTTTGAGTGCATATGATAGTTATAGGTTCGACTCCTGTTAAGTAAATACTGAAATATTTTTTTTGGAATCAATGTCCCGTGATTTATCTAAATCAGTTACGACTTCCACATTATAAGTTCTAAAATTTCAAGAGGGAAGCAGAATAATTAGGCATAATTAAATTTTATTTCATATATATTTACCGTCGTCTAAGTAATAGATATATTTGGTTTTTTATTGGCAGTAGAATTTTCATTGGCAGAAGAAAAACGGAGCATTTATAGGATCTCTTTGTTTTCTGTCTTTCAAGACAATTTATGTCAAGATCGCAGAGGAGGAGGTATCCCGCTGATATTAAAATCAAATATTTTGGTCTACGGTCCTATGGAGCGCAGAAAAAAATTAAGCTTCTAAGTCAAAGAAATCAAAAGATAAAACCATTTAGGCATCCATTTTGCTGCGATTTTTATGAAATTCTCCACGTAATTTTCCAGTTGTAAAGTTTGGCACGACATAATAGACTGAGATCACAGGGTCCCCATACTTACGTCATTTTAATAAAGTTGAAATTTTGAGGACAAATAGTTTAATATTTAGTTGTTTGAGTCTGAGGCCAGTCGTGGCGCAGGGGTACAAAGTATGATTGTAAAACCGTCGGTTGTGGGTTCGATCCCCTCTCGAGGAGACGAAATATTTATTTAAATTAATATTTTATTTCTTCGTTCTGGTATCGAGGCAAAAGCGTGGCGTTGAGTTCTGCCACTCAACACGCAATGCCTCCAGAATACGGCACGAAGTTGGGGACTGAGTGTCTTGACACTAGGTTCCCTCTGCCTACCCTGCTGTGTGCGGGATACAGCG
>DWAL01000404.1:0-11396 GCA_018230405.1 Heliconius hortense
CCATTTTCCACCAAATTCTGCAGGCATTGCGTGTTCAGTGGTAGAACTCAACGCCACGTTTCGCCCCGACACCAGAGCGAAGAAATGAAAATATAAATGTAAGTAAATATTTAATTTCTTAGAATGGGGATCGAACTCACAACCAGTCGATATCACAGTCGTACATACATATATTCCTTACGCTAATCGTCACACGACACAATCAGATCAACGGTTTAAGTTAAACACAACACACAATCGAGGCCTCGCAATAACGATGCACACAACATGAGGAACACTAAGCATTTAATTACGAACGCTTGTATAGATTTCCCTGTGAGCTTTACCCATTGAATCGCCGTCAGATAAGAGATAATACGATGTGGCTTGAGTTATAGTAAAATTAAAACTGTATAGAAACAGCTTTAATTGAATATTTTATAGAAATAAGGAATATGGGGACCAGGTTGTGAATTCGAGTCCCATTCGAGGAGAATAAATATTTTATATTTTAATTTCTTCGCTCTTAAATTCTACCACTCATCGCTAAGTGGAGTGTCTTAACACTAGAAACCACAATAAAGAGTTAAAGTTATCCTGCAACACGCGGGATGCAGCATGAATCAAAAAAAAAATATGAATATAATCAGTACATACATAAAATAAGAAAAAGAGTGAAGAGCTTAAAAAAGTGACAAATTTAAATGTCCTATACTATATAACAAGAAGCTATATTTATATATCATTCATTTGTTTAAGTTACAGAGATAAGTCACAGGTTTCTTCATATAATTACCTTCGCTGGAGCTATAGTCGAAAGGTCGTTAATTCTACGCCTCGACTATGAATATAAATATTAATGACCACAACGTATGGATTGCGTTTTAGCTTAAATGAGTTATTATAATCATCTCGATATATTGAGTAACGCCGTTAAGATATATCTACTTTATTGCTTGTAATTATATAGTATATTTTTTATTATTTTAATATGTTAAACTGTATAATGCTGACTTAAAAGAATTTTCATATAACTTTAACGATCTGTCTAAAGCACTGGTTCCCAACCAGTGATCCGCAGAAGCCTAAATATGGTCCGCGAACGATTTAAAATTTTTGACTGGGGATGGTGAGGCGAAGTTTTTGTTTGATTATCACTGTAAATTTTTATTATACATACATACATAGTGGTCCCTGCTGCCAAGAATGATATAAAAGTGGTCTATGGTCCAGAAAAGTTTGGGAACCCCTGGTCTAAAGAGATATTCTTGTTTATATCGAGAAAATATATTAAACAGCAAATCGTTTAAAAAAAGTGTGATCATGGTTTACATACACAGATGTAACGAGTATTTAATGTGATGATGACAGTGTTATAGAAATCTGCAATATGTATATATATGTAGGTATCTGCAAAGGCACTATATGATGTTATAGAATCACCATAAAATATTTCCTTTGAGGACTTAAAATATGAAACCTAACTTCAACAACATAGTAGAATGCAATTCGAAGCCACAACGTACAATGTCATATTACGACCAGAAACTCGTCTATACCAACTATAAATCCAAAACCAGTAATTTCATTGAAATTTCCAAGTTTCACTGAAATCTCTAACAAAATAATGACAGAGCAGCGCTGCCCCTCTAACACTTTATCGCATTTTCTCTTGGGTTCAAGTTTTATTAAATGCTGATTCTTACCATTGTGCATCGCTCCCAGCAACAACAAATGATATACAATTATTCGTGATAAGCAAACACGATAACTTGGGAGATGCATCATTGTATTTATGTTACGACATTTATACAACATGTACAAACAGATCTTTTCTGTTTAGATAGTTTTATGTACTGATATATCTTTTTATTATTATCTAGAGTATTATATTATTTTAAAATTAGTACATTTACTCATGAGTATATATAACCCAGTCGTGGCGCAGCGGCACAACATATGACTGTTAAGGCGACAGGTTGTGAGTTCGATTTGTACTTGAAAAAATGAATTATCATATTTGCATTTCTTTGCTCTGGTGTCTCGACAAAGCGCGGCGTGGACTTCCGCCATTCAACACACAATGCCTCCTAAATTGGACAGAAAATGGGGAACGGAGTGTCTTAACACAAGATTCCTCCCTACTATAAACAGATATACCCAATAACGGCGGAGAATCAATTTGCCCCAGCAGGAAGTATGGACGGCGCGGTGCAGTTAATAAAAGAGGAAACTATTAAGTTGTCACTGTCTCCTATTAACCGTAACATCGACAGGATTGATTTATGTAACTACAGAAGCGGGTCATAAATAGCCAAGCTCAGGTGTTATAGTTATTAATAGTTAATAAGTTTACAAATGCTACGTCTGTTAGAATTGATACATACCTCTACTTTGACACGCAGAAAAGGCGCTCAATTGGCGTGTAAAAGGCATAATCAACATGATGGCTGCAATTTTTTTATTTATAATAACATATCCTATGACATTAGATTACTATACCTACTCCATTTTAGGAGAAAATTATATTTAGATTATTTGGCAGTAAATAAAGTATTTAAGTACTTTAGTATCCATTAATATTATGAATGTACCTTTCAACTTGTTCACAGTATTCGTAAAAAAAATTGTAGTGACCTCATTTTTTATATGGTCGACCTTATTTTTAACTACGGCGTTAGCGTGACTGTACGTTATTAAAATTCATTAGCATTAAGGGCAAAATTCTGTGAATAATATTTCTATTTATGGACATAGGCTTTACTTATTATAATAAAAAAACTTTTACTGAAAATCTAATACATTTATTATGTATTATATAACATTTTTTTAGTTCTATTTATCTATATATTAATACTTAAATCAAAAATTATGTATCTATTTATACGAAAATGACTAATATTTTTCAGTAATATTTGAATTCCTTTACATTTACTAACAAATTACGCTAGACGAACAGCTTCTTACACCTGAAGAACGGCCGTTTATATAAAAAATGACCTAGTCCGGATATCAAACGACTGCAACATTAACGGTAACCTTAGATTACATTTCGCCCGACACCACTTTCGGGGGCTATTGTTGTACGCTTTTTAGTTTGCGAACCGACAGATTGGGTAATTGACTGTCGGTACATTTTGTTTATAAATAAAGGAAAGTTGAATAAATCTGATGCTGTGGTTGACTTGCTCTGACGTGACAAAATAATTGAATTCAAATTTGTATAGAAAATGTAAAAATTTCTCCTATAGAGTAATATAAAATGTAGTTTCTTTTTCATTGATCCCCAATATGTTGGCATAAAAGATCATAAGAGTTTTATTAATTCATTTTCTTTTTTACTTTTATTATAATTTTGAATATAATATTATTAATAATAATAGCGACATACAAACCAAAACCAAAAGATACAGTTGCAATTTCTTCAAAACTAAGGAAGTAGGTACTACCACCATCACATTTATACGACACCGTGTTTTACCGTGTAGTTAGAAACAACTTGAAGCAAAGGTGTTTTCAACAGAACAAAACGCGAAGTGAGCGTCCCAAGTAGACCGTGAAGAGATCGTAACTACATCCGGACGCGCCGAAACCTGCGCACGCGCTTCTAAATATATACGTCCGGCTGCCATCGCGCACTATTAACGTTATAAATCACAAAACCTGGATGAATGAACACGCGAGGTAACTTTAAAAATGTACTTATGCATAATTTAATAAATTAAATTAATAAATTCAATAAAAATCTTTATGAATATAATAATTATATTAAATTGAATTTAAAAAATAATGATCTCATTGAAGCATAAAACAGACAATAATATAAAAAAAAGAGTTACGTCGTAACAACAAAACATTTAAATTCCAACTTTCAACCGCTACTGGCTCAACTGGCTATATTTTCGTGCCGCCGCGCTGTTAATTGTAATAGACAATTATCATCATTTAAGTGAGTGGCACTTGAGAAAGAGTAATTTTAGCTTCGTTGTTTAACATACATAAATATACTTTATTTGGAGTTGATGCTATCCATTTTTATATTAATAATATTTTTGTATATACAATATAAATATGAATCCTAAGATATTGTTTTTTCAGGTCTTCGTATAGCGGGTAGAAGAAAGAGTACCTAGTAACAAGAGACTCCATTGTTCGATTTTCACTAGAAGTTGAGATGCTGAAAGGCAGATTTTTTTGAGCTTCCAGCTATATTCCACAAATAGCGTAAAGGCAGACGGAACCTGGGAACTTATTGTTAAGATACTCTCTCCCATTAAGACACTTGTGTTCTCTACAAATAATATTAACAAATTTTTTTTTAGAGTATAACAAATAAAAAAAAGAACATACCTAGTGGTGTGTATCATCCCATGTAAACGTGAAGCCCTGTTGATATTCACTTTGTAATGGTTGAAGTAGATTTTTTGTTTCCAATTTTAACTAATAACACAACTAACTAATTTACGTAAGAGTAAATATAAAAAATATTTATCAAATATTAATTTGTACTATATTGTAATAGGTTAAGAGCACTTTCATATCACAAAATTTTCGTTCGTTGATCTAAATTAAAAAAAAAACACTCTTTTGTGTCAATTTGGTATACCAAAAAAAAAAAACAATTCCATATCAAAACATGCATAATAAACAAAAAAAAACATTAACTTAGCAACAGGAACAACGCTTTATGTTTATAGAAATTTTATTATCCTTATAATTATGAAACATGCGGGTACCAAACAATAAGGAACGTTAGTTACGATAAATTTATTGTCGTAACAAAATGCCCTCCGTTTATACCGTAAAAGTATATTATTTTTCCTCTTTTTGACGTAAATCCTAGCTTTGCTATCTCTCTTAGTTGAGTCACACGCGGACTGGCAACCACTTGTTTTGTTCTTTGTATCATTTGAATTGCTCTGTTTCAATGTGCAGAGAAGGATCGTTGACTTTTAATGGATCTATTTATCTGGAGATTTTAACAAAGAAAACCGAGAAAAAAAACACGTTTCACATAGGAAAGAACCGGTCTAGTTCTAAAATATAATAGACAAATTGAAATTTGTTTGTATTTTTAAACTATTAATAGCTGATCCAAAATAAATACATAGTTATGTTGAAAATTAATTCAGGTGAATCAGATGAGCCCAATCGTGCTACGTACAAGTGGTTAGAAAATATAAATAAATTTGCAATTAAGTGATTCAGTCATCGGGATGGCGACGACAGTGGTATCAAGACGATTTATGTAATGCCATTTACAGTGGAGACGGAAAGAGATAAATACTAAACTGATATAAAAAAACCCTTACAGCAATTAAACCCCAGCGCCATGTCCTTCTAGGGCATTGAGAAAATTCAAAATAATTCATTTTTCTTATCTTTAGTTCATATGAAATTAATTATTTATGTAATTACTATAACGTAAAGTTAATGATTTTTAAAAATCTGAGTTTAGTACCATATTGTTAAGAAAGATTCTATTATTGCCTTCGTAACTGAAAGTCACCGTCTGTATAAACAGCAGAAATGGTCAAGGTAAATCAGTTTAGGCTTCGAGTGGCGGTGACATTTTGTGTAGTATTTCACAAAAAAAAAACATAAAAACGTGTGTAGATAAAATATGATTACAATGCAAAATGATAACTTTAATCATATAATAAGTTTTTAATCAATATTAAAGTGTAAAATAAATCGCAATAATGACATTTTAAATATTATTTTCTTTAAGGTAAGGTATAAAGTATCTTTTGATATAGTTACAAGCGAGACGCCCGCATATTCTCAGGAGTCAGGATAACCACAAACGAGTGACCGCACTCGCAAACTGGTTTTCAGTGCACTATTATTATTAAGGGCTCGTGCCAATATACGGGGCGAGGCGTGCATCAACACAATCCACCAAATACAAAGCATAAGAACAAGTTAAAATACTCTTAGCTGATCGAAACACTATACCAAAAGGACACAAAAGAAGATGCTTCAGAGAACACACACTGGATTCTTCATATACGTTAGTATGTAATGTCCAATATTTTCATGCACAGAACACATCCATTGATAAGGCACTGATTACGACTAAATTAGAAAAGTTTAAAAAGTATTATTATTATTAAAATAAATTCAATAGTTGAGCGTAACGAACTGTCTGCACGGGTCGGCCGTGCACGAAGCCGGCAACTTGCAAACTGTTCCGTTTCGTTTCGAACGATCAACGGACACGCGGACGGCGGCCGCCCTACCTCTCCGTCTCCCTCACCAGACGGAAATGAGCGGCGTGTGAAAGAGACGGCCGCTGTTCACCCGCTGCGGTCGCGTTATCACAGGACAAACTTTACAGCGACGTGAATACTTTCCGATTCCGTACGTTGGTAAGAGTGAAACGGAACGATAATATTTTTTGTGTATTTGGCACTTGGCAGGATTTTTTCTGTCAATGTCGAAGTTGAAGTCACTTTTGGACTTCTATTTTCGATATCAATATCGGACTTCAACGCGACATTTTGCTCCACGGCAATTAAGCTTTTAATAATTAAAAAGCTGGTTTTTTTTACCTTTTTGTAGTGCGAAACTGATTTTAAGTGGCTTTTTTGAATCATAAAATAATTCTTGGTAATATATTTGAATTTAGTAATAGTTTATTATATAAATAACTTTAAAGCATTTTTAGGAAATATTAAAAACCTAAATACGTAAACTAAACTAAACGTCTGTGCAATAAAACAATCGAAGAAAGAATCGTATAAAAGCCCTATCATAGCTACTCACCTACCACTGTGTGAAGTGTGCAACCGTACATCAGCGCTGACCTCAATTCCGGCATTATCTAAAAAGATCTTGAATCGATCATATCGCATATCAAGAATGACGTCCCGAAACCTACTTTTAGTTTACAAACTTACCATTTTTCTGGTATGTGGGCCAAACATTACATAGTCCATATGGCACTATACAGTAAAATTATATTATTTAACAAGTATTTTCCATATGTGCGATCCGAATTAGTTATATGAAATTAAAACTGAATCTGTTGCAAAATTTATTGATTGTGGAAAATAACAAATACAATAGACATTAATAAATCAATTTTTAAAAGTTTTAAAAGTAGATACACCTGAATGATGTAAATACTTGTAATATAACATTACATACCGGTAAAATTATTAAAGTAGATAAAGCCACCAATACGTCAGCTGGTAATTTACAATTTACAAAACAAAGGCATTTTGAAACAGTAGTAAAGTGCCATTACTTCCAAAAACGGTATACGCAATACATAACGATTTATTTCAATAGAATAAAAAGAACGGTTAATTTGTAAGGATAATGGATCGTGTTGTAATTCGTATCGACTCACACAAAGCGTAAAGCAATATCTAATTATATAATGACGCTATGTGGAGAGAACGAAAGAATAAAAAAAAAATTTTGCATAATAAATTTTGTATAAATTATTGTTATTGTCAGCTTTACGCTTTATCTCGCACATAACAGTATTCTAAGAGAACTTTGTTTTATGACACTCCGTTCTCATCTCCGAATTCAAGAGATAGAGTGTAGAGTTGCGGAAATCAACGCCGCAGTTTGCCTTAGAAAGAAAGAAATGAACACAATACCCCAGAGTAGGGACAGATCCACATCTACCATGCTTACAGTCTGATGTTGTGCTAGTGCACCACGCACCATGATCTCATTCGTACAAATAAATTGAACTTACTATTCTCGAGGATCGACTTCAATAGCAATTAACTTAAAAGAAAAAAAATCTCCATATTTAAATACATAATAAACAAAATACAGCCTCAAACGGCCGAGAAAACAAAGTGTTGCGTAAGATAAACGTATCTTAAGGAAATGAAAATGACAAAGAAACAAAGAAAAACATACCTGTAATTGGTTCGTGGATGTCTGTTGACTTTCTCTATAGAGCAAATATAGGAAGTTATAAGCGAAGATAATTATGCTTTGGAGTCGTTGCTATATTCGTGTACAATACTAATTTCAGTCATCTTTATGAACTACTCTCCATAGAAGTCTTCTTACATAAATATATTAAAAATTATATTTATAGTTTTTAAATAAAATTAAAATTTAACATATAAAGGCCAACGCCAAAGGTAAACGCGACAGGTTGTGGGTTCGATTCCCACTCGCGGAAATTAAATATTTAATATATCCATTTTCTTCGCTCTTTTGATCGGCGGAGTACAGCGTGACGCTAAAAAATACATTGAGCTTCCAATACAAATTCCAGATACTATAAAATTTTTTTTGTGTTGAAATTCTACTTATCTACCTATCATCACAACGTGACCATTGCAAAACAATATAATATAATTATATATCGTAGTTGAAAAGGTCATCTTTATCTATATCTTTTGGTACCATCTCATCTAAGACAATAGTCGAAGGGTTAGTACATTGTATTTTTTGTTTCAAAGAATGACCTGACATAAAAGGTACACGACATTTACAAAATCGTGTACAACCAACCACAACAATTAGAACAACTCAGGCCGTTGAAAAGATTGATGCTTGAGACGAATCTGGATCGTTCACAATGGCCTGTACCTACTGATTTAGGAAAGATGTACGAACTTTCTCTCGGCCCTTGGCACAAAGCGCCAAACTGTTATAGCATTTCTCTTTAAATCTATATATTAAGCTGTCGAACGAGCGCTATGTGACCAAGTAACACGAGGTAAGATAAATGAAAATGATGAAGTGAATGACTTAATTATTTATTGTAAAATGTATAGGGATAAGAAATGAAGTTCACAGGATTTAATAGCGCAACTTGACTTAGGGTCTGCTTACGTAATAAAAGTCCTAAGCTTTAGAACATTCCATCATAATGATCGGGATTTCGACATGCACTATGTACAGTAGGTATATTAAATACTTTAACAAGCAGATGGAGATTCTAAATATAGTTTATTAAGAACTTAATAAATTAACGAATTTTGAGAAAAAAAATCAAAGGTCACAAAGGTAAGATCAATAATCACTAATTTTTTGAGGTTTAAACACTTTGCAGTTGACTTTGTGCAAAATATTATATCAAAATATGATATTTGTGGAGATATTTCTGAAGATATTTGTGCAAGACGACTTCCTGGTCGCCGTCGACCAGAGTCGATCACACTTCGATTATTATTAGTATCTAAACATAATGGTAACACAAAATAACTATCCTTCCTTAAACAGTGCAATCGGGTCTATCTCTCTTCATTTATATCGAAATACAATTATTCTTCGCTTCCCTGTGTTGAGTGCGTTGCGTAGGCGCACTTCCGTCTCGTTTGGCAGCTGATACCCAGTTTTTTATTAATTGGCAATAATATATATGCTGCTAACAACGTTTCTCTATAGAAATAAGAGTTCCTAAGAGGAAAATACTAAAACTTCATAATGTATATAAGTAGGTATTCATCTGGCTGAGACCAATTCGCAATATTTTTTGGCTGTTTTCCAAATGTCTAGAGTAAAATTGTAGCATCGAAATATATTTTCAAAACAAAACTTTATAATAACCATGTAATATTTTAAAATACTTTTAACTTGCATTGCAAGGGAAAACACGATAAAGTATAATTAAGTATCAGTCAAACGCATCTGCTATGCAATTGTATTACTGCCTGCGTTCACCCACGTGCGATGGTTCTGTTACTTAATGTAGATGGATAATTAATGAAAATCTGTAAAATCACCTGAGAAACAGCATTCTGTCGAAATTTTAGGTTAGGGTAAAATAACTGAAATGATGCATATGTGTATAAAATAATATAGTATAAAGCAGTAATTGAAATTGAGAAACAAATCTCTTTTTCTTTAGTAGTAGTTTTATTCTTGTTTATTTTTTTAACGGTTTAGTTAAAAAAAGAGACGACAATTTTAGAAAGTAGATCGAACTATTTATTTCAATATCCGTTTAAGTTTGAATGGACAAACTTAAAGTTAACAATACAAGACACCATAGGAAATCCATTCTCCCCGAGGCGGTGTCGCGTAATTCCTCGTGGATGCAACGAGCCGTGTCTAACGTGGGTGTTCTGATGCAAGACTATGGCGTGGAATACTATATTTTATCATATCATTACCTAATCGAAATTGCCTTTGGATTAAACAACTCCTAAGCTCACTTCACAGTAAGCTTTTTAATATTACCTGCGTCGTGTTCGATATAAAATTGTATTTTGTAGGATAATCATTTTTATTTTAATATTATTATTTTTTACTTATAAATGGCAAAAATTGATGGTAAAATCATTGACAGCTTTTTAATATTTAGAAATAAAATTTGTTTTCAACAGTGTCGTATCAATGCACGAGTGCCACGAATGTCGTAGAATTTTACGGAAAAGTGAGTACAATCAGCGATGCAGATAAAAAAATATGTTAATGAAGATAATACATTTGATGCCTAATAAATAATAAGAGAAAGAAATCATTTTCACAATCTCATGTTAATTTCAATAACTTAAAAAATGATTTTAAGTAAAATTATTTAATAATGTCCTAAACAAAATTAAAATTAAGCCAGAATCTATGCTAATATTAAAGATAACCAAAACAAATACTCCCATATCTCAATACACCAATTGGTGTACATGTTGCGTCCGGCGATAAACCCAGCGGATAAAGATAAACACTGATCGTGACCGTTAACGCAGGATTTGCGACTTTAGTTAGTTCGGACCATTTACATTTCCGTTTAACACCAATCTCGGTTGCTCTATTGCACTGGTTCCCAACCAGTGGTCCGCGGACCACCGGTGGTCCGTAGAAGCCTAAATATGGTCCGCGAACGATTTTAATTTTATGACTGTGGATGATGAGGCGAAGTTTTTGTTTAACTATCACCACTGCTACCGAGAATGTTATAAAAGTGGTCCTTGACCAAGAAAAGGATGGTAGCCCATGCTCTATTGGCTTCTGTTCCACCATAGTATGGATATCGAACGATACAGTAGCAACAGGACGTCCAGTGTGGTTAAGTAATCGGACATACATATATAAAATACACTACAATACAGCTTTCTCTTTGGAAATGTGTATCTGTTGTATCGATATCATTCAACGATATTCTGGTGAAATGTCATATTTAATGGCAGTGACATAATTGTTTTTTTACAATTTTTATAATTTAACTTTTTTATTAGTTTTGGTTTAATTTTAAAACGGAACTTTTCTGTATTATACTAAGGGTGAATGATGATAATAAAAATCGATCTTTATTGTAGACATGTGTCCATTTGTACATGGAGATCAATCATGCATGGAGACCACCTGGCACATAAATATTTATGTTTGCTTGCATGTTATTAACTTAAATCCAAATAAAAATGCATCTATATATACACAGGCCAGTCGTGGCACAGGGGCACAAAGTGTGACTGTAAAATCGACTGGTTGTG
>DWAL01000405.1:0-11379 GCA_018230405.1 Heliconius hortense
ACAGTGACGGCCAGAGGTTTTTTTACAGTTCACACTTTTCCCCGTATAACAGGATAGGCAGAAAGAACTTGCTGTTAAGACATTCCGTTCCCCACTTCCTGCCCAATTTTGCACATTGAGACATTGCACGTTGAGAGGCGAATCGAAAATCTTTCGTAAATTTGCGTAAATATTTCATTTTCTCGAGTGGGGATTGAACCCATAACCAGTCGCGTTTTCAGTCAACTTTTTGCCTCTGACTTGGCAATTTATACAAAAATATTTGCCAAACATGTAATAATATCTGAAATCTTTATTTTATTAATAAAATATTCATTACAATATAAATTTAATAGATACAATATATTTCTAAAAAACTTAATACATTTTAAGGAAATATGAAATAAAAGACCAATCAATTCATGTATTTAGATGGGTATAATTTTATTAAAATCCTTTCGCATCATTTCATATACAACAGTCCATATAACTTAAACAAATAAAACAAACGTAACAATGCATTTTACATAGTATAATAAGATAATTCTATAAAAATGAGTCTAGTATAGTACCTGGCCAGTTATTGTAGGAGCTGAGATATATTTTCTCCTTAGTGCTTCTAAATTAGAAGTACACTAATATAAATAGTTTCGATATGTTGAATTTTTACATTTGCTTAATTGACCTAATTCATTTTCAGACGACCGATGTTGCCAGTAATGAAATAAAAAAATTACATTATGTTGCCAGCGCTTCAGTAAAAATAACAAATATAATATGGACATTTTATCTATTCGTCACAGCCCAAGAATATCTAACGAGAACACATCCAAATGAATAGACAACAGATTCACTACAGACAATGGGCTACTTCCATTCACATTTATAAATGATCATATTCTACCCTGCTTCTTAATATTGCACCACCATTCAATCGTAATTAAATGAAACCGAAATATATTTTTCAATTATAATTTAATGATGAACGATTAGTCACGTTGTATCTATCAGGTGCACGTGCAATACTAAAGCAGTAGTTCCGGTTGCATAACTTGAGGCTCGCTTCAGTTTCATATAATATCATTAATCATTGATTGTTATTACAACATTCATTATATATCATCGCTTATCATTATTTAGCCTCAAATTATCAACTTAGAATTAAATATATTATGGTGTAGTTTAATTGTATCAAGTTTCTATTACATTATATTCATTTTGCATACCTTATTATAGAATAGAGTGTTTCAAATATTTTATTCCATAGATTTTTTTTTACTATGTAACTATTATTGATTTCCCAATTTGGAGACTTGATACCATTAATGCTACCAACGGAACTTTGCCTAACAATTACAGTAACCGTGTACAGTCAACAAATTAAATGACGAAACAAAGGGACGGAAATATAGAAATGAGCAGAATGAAAAACAGATCCAAAGCTGGATAACGCTTCTTAGTATAATTTAAAACATTATTATAACCGAACACAGCGATAGTGATATATTACATTGAATACTAAATATATTATTCATCACAGCATGATTGTTTTATTGTTTTAATATTTATTTATATTCTCCTATATTCTTACAATTATAAGCCCCTGTGTTTTTCTTCTTTAATATTTTCAAAATTTCATCTTATTCATCAAAATTAGTAATGAAAGTTATATATTTCAATTTTTTTTATCGCCGAGTACAAATGGTACCTATTGCATCATATTTCGGTACCATATCTTGATAAGGTTTTAATTACTCCTTCAGAAATACCTACGTATAGGTACATTAGAGACAAAAAATAATCATTTTATTTTTTGGTTTTATGCCAACATCGTGCCAAAAATTGTCAAGGTCAATAACAACGATTCACCCCAATGAATAGCAGCGAAATTTAACCGTAAAGAAAAGAGATAAACCTGTTGGCCAGCCATCCCTATGCTTTAGGAAGGTAGAGCAAATGAAACGTGGTCTCCTAAATCTAAACCAACTTTTTAGAAGGCGGATGACGGTTCCCGTGAGAGATGTTCTTGAGGCTGTGATCGCTTACGATCAGAGACCCAAAGACAAAGTCGCACGGAAATCGTAACAAACGAATAAAATAAATGCTTATAGTTTAATTATGTACAAGAGACAAAGCGGTCAAAATCAGTCTAGATTTAAGAGCGTATTCCGAGCCCCCACGAGGTGTACTGAGATAAAGCATGTAGTAGCAATTAGATTTGCCTCTATAATGTCACCCCCCACTTTAAGCGACTCTTCCAGCGTATTCTAACCCCAAAAAGAAAAAAACTCGAAAGCACTTTCTTTTCACACCTTGCTCACCACCTGATGTTTCAATCATCTATTCTAAAATGACATTTTAGGGAAAATCTAATGTCCATGCCTTAAAGAATACTTTTGTAGATAATGTATAGGTTAAAGGAAATGAGAGTGTGATATTCACTGGAGTAAACAAGAATGTCAGTGAGTCGTCGTGTTATCTCTTAGCAAGCAATACCTTTTGGTCAACCTTAACAACCTTTGACTAGTTCGGCTTTTAATGTCATGCCAAACCTACCTGTGCAGGTCGCTCTTATACTATTCTTAAAATTTAAATGCACCTATATAGTAAACGGTCGAATACTTTAGAGCCATAGACAAAAACATCGACTACATGTTTAAAGTTTCCACGAAACCCCGCTCTCTAGCCCTTAATAAATTAAAGTGAATTGTACATAAAAATTGTAATAAATCATTAAAATAATATAATAGTATCACAATAAAAATACAAATCACAAATCAATAAACATTACGTTTTAAATAATTTAAAAAAGTAGTGGACGAGACGTAAGGAAATAATAGGGATAAGAAATCATAGCAACCTATGCAGGAATTTGAATCCAGCTCATCTTTATGAAACTTCAAATCATGTAGCCAAATATTTGGTCTCATTTCATCACGCGTGTAACATCACACCATTTTCTGGCACTCCTGGGTGGCCTGAACTGCCTGGCGAAGGCCTCAATCTCGGGAGATCCGAGGTAGAGTTTCGCGTGGTGTTCCCTCAGGAGGGTGGTGTCGCGCCAGGCGGGCCCCGCGGCCCTACCACCGGTCGGATTCAGTCGCCTCTTACGACTCCCGGGTGCCCCGACGTGGGATTGGGGATAGTATTCTGCTCCGCCCCAATACGGAGTTTAGTTGTTGTTTTTTCTAATTTAAATGCTAGTTTTATGTAAATTTAAGGTACTTGTTGCCTTGTTTATATTAGGTTTATCTCCGGATTTAAAATTTGAATTTGTAGCGCCTTGATATGGCGCCTGCCATAATTGAACTGGAACTAACTTAATTAATCCAATTTCATAAACAATCTAGTTTTAATCTTCGTTTTTTCAAGAACTTATCATCTTTGAGTCAGATTACGCTGCCTCGTATGTAAAACTACAAAACAATCACGCTGTTTATTTATAGTACATTTAATATATACAGTGGAAAATAGAGTGGTGTGAGTATAGATAAAATCTTAGTATAGTCTTCTAAAGTAACTGTACAGTGAGCGACACAGGTGTAGAGTAGGTATTTATTTACACTCCCATTATCTACTTTCACAATATATAACCATCTTTTTTGGCACACCCAGTTGTCAATTCTCCTTTAAGAAACTTACATAATCATTAATAAATTCGAAAATATACTAATATAATTAAATATTTTTTTTACATAATATGTATGTATATCTATTCAAAAGTTAGAATCCATTAAAATTGGTTTCCGGTATACAAGAACATACGGACAATATCCGTTTTTTTTATATAGATTTAAAATTTTTCTAGGTTTTTATTATAACTTTTTTACTAACTTCCCCTTCCTTAAGGCCACTTACTCCTTTCCGTAAAATATTTCAAGGTTCAACGAATTCAATTTTTTTCCCAACTACCCTCATATCTAGAACTGGCTGCACCAAAAAAGATAATGTTTAACGCATACCCTAAAACTACGTTAACGTTTAATGAATTTATAATTCCATGTTTTGAAATAATGAAACATAACACTATTCTATACTACGGTAACTGAGAAAGTCAAGTCAGACGACAATCATAGTTGGTTAAGTTTGAAATAATGTCACATCCATATATAACTACAGTATAGATATATTATGGTATGTTTGTATGTATGTACCTTCGTTGATCTACAAAACTTATCAGTCGCATGCTAATTTCATCCTTATTTATAAATTAGTTTAGGGCAATTGTAGCATACGACGTTGAGGTTGAGATCTTCCTTATTCTAACACCACAGAGGAAACATGATATCCATTGATCTAGAATTTTTCTATTATCAACTAAACGATGCGTGCCGATGCGATTATTAGTTTCAGTACCCTTTCAAGCTGTTTTGTATAGTGTTAATATTAGATAATTATTTATGTAAAATATCCAAAAATCTATTTCGATTTAGACCTGTAATCTATTAAAGTATTTTCAAATTGCATTCACAAAACAAAAAAACCACATTGGAGTACTTACTATTCATATTCATCAACGATAAATCGCATCGTCCGCATCTCTACCGCACAGACCTGTGATCAGTTAAGTTTAAGTGCGTCTATTTAATACGTTATGCATTTAATACGTGTTATTTAGACATTTAATATATGAATCTACTAATCGTTACACTGTTACTGTAGTCCATACACGACATCACAATCAATCGCTCAAGTAAAATTATCCAAAAATGTATTGAAGTAATGTCTATTATACAATGAGTTGATTGTATGTATGCTGTGTCGCGCCCTCACTCGCCTTGCCTTTGAATTGACGCACAAAAGTATACGCCAGTAATGAGCAACTAGTCTTGCTGCTCGTTCTATTTGATCGTTTTCTGTAGATAGCTAATTTAGGATCATGTACTGTGGAAGCTGTTTGTTTTTGTTCATCCAATGTTGCTTGGATAATAAATTAAATTTTATTTAAATTTAATTTAATTTATTTGGTTTGTAAATCTTTATAGGAGAAACATATTTTGTTGTTGTTGTTGTTGGATCTCGCTCGGCTCGTTTTCATATCGTTTTTGTTATAAAACATAAGGTATTTTTTTTTTATTTCGTCTCTTTTTTATTCTTTTTTTATAAAATTGTTAACAACAATCAATCAATTTTTTATCATCAAATATTGTAAATAAAATAATTTGAGGTAAAATTGTATTTTGTTAATTTTTATTCAATAATTTTGAAATTCCATAATAGTATCATAACAACTTTTGCATGGTAAGTTTTTATAATGAACGAGAACGAGACCCCAAACTTTTGCATTTAAATAGCATAAAAACGAGTTAGCAGCCACTAATACAACGACCATTGCGGAGTTTTAAAGCTGATGATTCCGTAAGGTCCTTGATTGCGCGCAATGTATGGGCTTACCAATACTGACTTTTAAAGTAAAGGACACCGCAAGGTTCATTGAGTGACTATTATAATGACCAATAATGGCTGATGAATGACGAAAAAGATTGACGGCTTTTTGAGCTGATGACGCCGCGAGAATTTTAATTATTTCCCCATACATTTGTAGGATTCCACTATTTAGTTGACCATATTTGGTCTGGATCATTTTTAAAGCATACGAGACTCCGGAGATGTAGATGGCATGCAATTCATGAAGTACGAGCAAGCGAGGCGAACATTGGTGGTTCTTAAAGCAGACGAGACCGAGGGGTGGTAGCGGGCACGCAGTGAAAGGGGCGCGAGGCGCGCGGGTCGCGGGGGCGCAGACACAGCAGGTAGATGACCGCGAAGGCGCCGTAGGGCAGGAGCACGGCGGCGACGAGGCGGGCCGCCTGCGCGCCGCCGTCTGACGACCAGGAGAATCACTTCTCCTCGTCCTCATCGCGGAATAAGTATGTAGACCTGATTTGGTAAAATTAGAAGTATTTTAAAATCTACAATTTAACACGCAACGTATAAAATTATTTAATTTTATGAAACAAACATACATTAATATTAAAAAATAAAAAACAGCCAAGCTCACCAATACGCCAAGTTGAACAGCGCGAACACCAGCGGGAAGGTGATCCTGGAGATGACGTCTATCCGCTTGGAGCGCGTCGGGAACTTGGACATCCAGAGGCGGCAGCAGTTCTTGCGCGGCGGGTTCATGTGGATCTCACACTGCCGCATCTTGTCCGTCACGCCGCCGCGCATCAGGGGTTTCTGTCAGTTGCAGACCAGTCAGGGCGGACGGACTAGATACATTTTGGATACTATCCTACGATTGCCCCTAGTCTTTTTTGTCCCCATTAATTTGTGCTTTTTGTTATATTTTTCTTTAATTTACAATTAGTTTGGAAATACCAAGAAAGAAATATGAAATTCCTTATTTAGGAATTTAGTAATAAATTCTACGTTAAAAATGTATATTGTTACGTTACATTATGTAAAGAGAATTTTTAAAAGTTGCTTTTGTTTGATTTATATTGAACATATAATTACATAAATTAGTTTTATCATAATAACACATATTAAGACATGCCAGCTATAAAACGACGTGGATTTTAGAGACAAAAAAAATTGCCTATTTTCAACAAACAAACCTACAACGTTACTTTAACGATACATAAACACAGACACGATGAGTGAGTAGGAGTACACCATAATATTTAGTACAAAAAAAAAAGATTTAAGAATACAGGAGCATTCAAGCAAGTACAAAAGAAAATGTATTCCAATTCATCAATACCAAAAAAGATTAAATAAACGGACCAGTCTAACATGGACGTCAGAACATGCTGTTTTGCAAATCAAACTTGCTTAAGGGAACAAATTAAATAACGTAGCATCAAATCATTAGATGTTATACCATGACTTCTATCTACTTTTAAAGACCTGACCAAATGCGAGCTCACCATCGCGAATGTTGTGTTACTATCGGTGTCCAGGAGGTCAGAGGCGGCGTCCATGCTTGCTGCAGCCTCCATCTCTCGCCTGGTCTTCTTCATATTCTCCCTGTGCATGTCGGAGCGGGACGCGTAGTTCACTAGTGCGAACTCCAGTAGCGCCCCGAATACAAACGTCAGGCACACTCCCGTCCATACGTCGATGGCCTTTGTGTACGAGACCGGGGGCAGGGAGGCGTTGATGCCGGAGGACTGGGTCGCCATGGTGAGCAGTGTTGTTACACCTATACCCCAAGGTTGTTGTTAGTTCGTATTCCGAAGAATATTTTGGAATAGTTTGTTGTTACTATATATAGTATTATTTATCAAATTTACACCTACCTCTTAATAATTGTCAATCAGTTTTTTAGTTATTGTCAGTTTTCAGTTTGTCATTATTGTCAATCAGTTGGAAATTAAAACTAAGTTTAAAATGATTGTCGTATAAAATTTATCAAAAACCATCTAACCAAGCGACACTCTAGCAGGCACCGCGCCCTGGTCCAGCCAGAAGGAGACCCACGACACGATGACCAGCATGCAGCAAGGGATGTAGATCTGTATGAGGTAGTAACTGAACTCTCTCTTGAACAGCAGGTCTACTTTCAGGCAACTGTATTCACCTAAAATTAAAAATAAATATAATAGATTTTTTCTATATTTATTTTTAGGAGTCCGTACCTTAAAAAAATAAAAACGGAAAATTTATAGGATCACTTTGTTGTTCATTTATACTGTTAGGACCATTTATTTCAAGATCGTGTTACCTCCACACGATCTCAATCGAAAATTAATATAAAATATTCAAGTCTGCGGTCCTATGGACCGCAGAATAAATTTCAAGGGTTCTAAGTCAATGCAATCTAAAGATACGAAAGAGATTTATGACTCCATTTTGCTTCATTGGAATTGCTTGATAAATCGAGGAAAGGAAGGAAAAAAGTGAAAAATTATAGGTATTTCATAGAAAAAAAAAAACAATACAAAGTTACATGTTTAGTTCATTTCAAATCTACAATCCTGAAATTGGTACCAAAGCGATGCGCGAGATCGACTCGCATTTAGCCCGTTTTTTTGCATAGCGAGGTTAAGCCAAAGGAGCATACTGTTTAGTGTCACGACACTCCGTTCTCCTCTTTCTGCCCAAATTCGAGACGTTGCGTGTTGAGTGTTGGTAATCAATGTTTATTATTATCCATATAATATAGTTCAATCAATATATGCAATTCGATTCGATTCGATGGCCTATGTGCTCTTCTAAAAGTTTTATTTTTAAATCAAGGTCATGAATTTAATGCTTATAATTCTTTAAAGTGTATATTACATTCATGAGTATCTCTTTTCAAAAAGTAAAACCAATATTTAGAAAGGAAATCGAAGTCACAACCATGGTTTAGATAAAATCACACATTAGCTACAAAGGAGAATCCATTGATGAACATAAAGATACGAGGCCAGTCGTGGCGCAGGGGCACAAAGTGTGACTGTAAACGTAAGTGGTTGTGGGTTCGATGCCGTCTGGAGGAAACGAACTATTTATTTAAATTCATATTTCCATTACTTCGTTCTGGTGTAGAGGCAAACCGCGGCGTTGAGTTTCGCTACTCAACACGCAATGCCTCCAGAATTCGGCGGAATGGAGTGTCCTAACACTAGGTTCCCTCTACCCACCCTGCTATGTGCTGTGTCCCGTGTGAAGCTAATTAATTTTTTTTTAACATAAGATATAACACGCGCACATTAACATATTCCTCTAGTTTTATATATTTAATATATTCAACACACTTCAAAGGCTTTGATATGAACAACATCAAACAACAAGAAGTGACATTATAATATGTAATACTAATATTCAAATAACGTGCTCGTGTCACTTGTCACTCCACTTCTGTACGAGTACGTATTCGTACGAGACCACTTTGTGTCGTACTTCATGCATTCATACTTTTTAAATTATGTATACAAAAAAAAAATTTAGAAGTAACATGTGAAATGATTTTTTAAAATACTATTTCTTTGACTAGTTTCATTTAGCATTTGTAAATTCAGTTTCTTCTCCTTATATTATATGAATTTGAATTATATTATAGAAACATTTTCACTTTTTTTTTTCATTTCATTAGATCAGATAGATCAGAAAGATGTATGTTCTTTTTTTAATATTATATAAAGAGTTATTCACATAAGTAATAAGGAAAAAATATATTTTTCTTGAACTGACGTCCCTTGGGAGCTTTTAAAGTTGTACTTTGCGGAATAATCAAAAGTGAGCCTCAAAGGCTTTATATGAACAATAAAAAATAATATTGCATTTGAAATAATTTACTACCGTCATTTGTGAGCAACACTCACGTGTGAGGCCAGTCGTGGCGCACGGGCAGAAAATGGAACTGTAAAACCGACTGGTTGTGGGTTCGATCCCCACTCGAGGTGATGAAATATTTATTAAATTTACATTTCCATTTCTCCGCTCTGGTGTCGAGACAAAGCGCGGCGGTGAGTTCTGCTTTTCAACACGCAATGCCTCCGGGATTCGGCAGAAAGTGAGGAACGGAGTGTCTTAACATTGAGTTCCCTCTACCTACCCTGCTGTGAAAATACAATAGTGAAAATTGCATTTAAATCTATAAAGCCTTATAGATTTAAATGCAATTTTCACTATTGTATTTTGGCAAACTTCTCTTAATATTTAGTGTTTGTTTCGGTTTAAAAATTAAAAGGTATATCAATATTAAGTATTTTATACGATGTTTTATTGAAAATTGCGAATTTTTTAAATTTTCAATGTATAGATATTGTCTATGTATAGATAGTGTAGTTCCAGCGGGCGCAGCCGCGAGGCGAGTCGCTAGTTTTAAATATAAATATTCCTCGAGTGATGTGGGAACTCACACGACGGGGCCGCGTCATAAGTGGTTTAGCACGAGTACGAACTAAGAACCATTTGATTTATATTTGATAGGAATTTTAATGCTTACAGTTTCGATATCACAACGTTAAGAAGAAGAGAAATATACAAATTTTTCTATTTAAAAAAACTACGAATCCTTACTCTTTGAAAAAAAAAAATTCCAAACCTAAAGCTTTTTAAATTGAAATATATATTTCAGATTACGAAATGTTTTCCAAAAAAATATTAAATTATATAAAAATCGATACAAACCAGTATTAGTTTTGCTGTTGCAGTAATCAGTGAGGAACTTCTCTAGAGTGAAGCGAGGCAGGTGTAGGTTCTTCACAACCTGGACAGGGTCACCCTCTTTCCACAGGAACACTAGATCATCAGTCGTCCAGCCATCTATAGGAAAAGTGCAACTTTTTGATTATTTTCTATTTTCCGTAAATTTACGAGTTATATATAAAATCTAAGTGTCGAACGATGCACATTGTTGAGCTACAGTGGCAAAAAAAAAATTTAAACAACACAACAGCTCGCGTAGAATACAGACTGTAGACAGACAATATTTTTTTCAAAAATAGACATATTTTTTGGCGATCTTCTATTCATTTTAAATATTGTTAAGGAATTACAAAAACTGAAGAGGAGGCCAGTCGTGGCGCAGGGGTACAAGTGTGTGACTGTAAACGGGTTGGTTGTGGGTTCGATCGGAGGGATCGGGGAAATGATATATTTTATATTACATTTTTTTCACTCTGGTGTTAAGGCCAAGCGGAAAGTGTATAACGAAGTATCTTAAAGAGGTTCCCTCTACGTACCCTGCTGTATCCTCATACAGCAGGGTACGTAGAGGGAACCTCTTTACAGCGTGAAGTTGTATACAATAATAATCATGAGAAACAAAGTCGTTTATTTTAAAAGAGATGTTAAACCATCACAAATGTTCTTCCTCTGTTAACACATTATATATTTTTCACTATAAATTCATCCAAGGCGATGTGTGTTTACGCAATCGGTTAAAATCAGATTTTTAAATCTCTATTTTTCGATTCAATAGGTACCTGATCTAATGCGTCTATCACAGTTATTTGGCCACATCGTGTTAAAAAATAGTCTAATTTTAAAAGCTTTTACTGAAATCTCCATGCTGTATAATGTTTCTTGATATCAAAATTATATAAAGTTATATAAATTTTATTTAAAATTTACGGTTCTTTCTGCGTACCGTAGTTTAGCGGAATAGAGGAGATTGTTATGACGCTCCTTTTATTTCACTTTTCGCCAAGTTGGGAAAGGAAGTGTCTTAATAAGAATGGAGTGTTTTAACACTTGGTTCCCAGATTACCTCTGCTTACCCTGCTATGTGCGGGATATAGCGTGAATCTCGAATTCCATTAAGTAGTAGAGTTTGCTTTTTGTAGTTTGCTAATCGGAAATTAATAAAATTTTCGAATGGTACAGAACACACAACCATTGCATTTGCAGTCAGACTCAGTTCCACTGTTCCAAAAAGGCCTCAGTTCTATATAGTCAAAAAAATAAAATAAATCAGCTTCACGCTGTATCCCGCACACAGCAGGGTATGCAGAGGGAACC
>DWAL01000406.1:0-11367 GCA_018230405.1 Heliconius hortense
CCACCAGTTCACTTAAGTTAATGCCTCAGACCTGAGAAGAACCGGCGCAAGAAACTCAGCGTACAAGAGTTTCTTTAAAATGAGCAAAATCGCGAAAATCAATGGTCTTAATAAATTGATGTTAGGTATAAATGATCGTAAAAGGGTACCCTAGTTCACAATGAAGGAGTAAGAGAAAGAAGTAGGTCGTTGTGAGTGACGTCAGATCGCACGTCAAAGTGCACGCAGTCCAGGTCGCCACGTGGGGCTTTACTAACAGTGGTGATAGAGTACTGGCTCGCTTAGTGGTAAGTACATCTGCGGGATAGCTCAAGTGCTTGACTTTATGACAGAAATTGGTAATTTTTTTATAAAATTTCTTAATAAATTAATCATGAGATGATGCAAATGAGGAAGGTTGTGTCTTAGCAACAGTAGCCCTGCTTAACCTTCTATTTGCGGGATACAGCGTGAAAATGGATAGATAATAAAAATAGACAGTTTAATTTCATACAAAAAAACGTTAATTTACGCTTTTGTGGATATTTGTGATATTAACAAAAAAAATTATAAAAATCTTTATTTTTTATCGTGAAACTGTAAAAAAATTGACAATTCTCAGCTATTCATGTTTGCAGGTGTTGAGACAATAGTCGCTAAGTGGCGGTTCCCGACGCATTTTGTACTCGAAGACACCGCACAATGCACACGACAGAGTGTACAAGTCGAGAGTGTGTCTATATAGTAGTTTTTGTGGGAAAACCAGACATACAGATATTACGAGGCGGGGGCGAAAGCAAATTTACTTTTATATCCTATTTAAATCAATGAACCATAATTATGCCTTATACGATATATCTCTTATAGATCTGATGTGTCAGTTTTGTTTGGATATGTTCATCTCCTCGAGCAATGGAATCTGGTAATACCTAAACTAATTTAAAAAATATAAATCAACAAAATAAAAACGTTAATTTCATCTTTACAATAGGCACGTTGACAGCTAGTAAAAATCACAAAAGACATGTATTTTATTAATGAAACCCTATATACCCTATAATATATTACAAACTATGCATTTATTACAAAAAAACTCGCACTTCGAGACGTCCTTATCAATTTCAAAATTGTAGGTCAACGGAAAGTATATTTTATAAAAAATTTCCAAACTTAAGTTTACGAGCACACGCACTTATTTTGTATGATACTGAAACTAAAAGTTTGTAATATTTTTTTTGACTTCTCGGATTTTTTTCCTTTCATATTAAATGCAGCAAAATAGAGGCGCAAATGCTTGTATCTTTTTGATTGCGTTGATTTAGAAGCTCGATTTTTTCTGCGACTATAGTCCTGAATATTAACATATTACTCAGATTGGACGTCACAAGCTCCACTCTCTCCATGAAACTTTAACGCGTTTTGGTGCGATTTTTAAACTTATAAATTAAAATGTATTTTTTTATCACTAAATGTTTATTTTCTATATGATATACATATATAATATGCCTATTAAGATTGTGACAAAATTATAATTTTATTCTTAAAACTATAGTGCAATACGGCAAATGTGTGGTCAATGTTTAAACTAGTTAAGAAGTGTCTACATACATATGTACTCGTCTAAGCGCTAGTTTTGAATTAGAATCTCACTCGAAATCAACAGTTTTTGTTTTATTACTTTCGTATTATGAGGTGTAGTATCTTTTTTTTACTTCAGCATTTTATTTCAATCATGTTGATGAAGAGAAAAGTAGATTTTCGAGACTCCTAAAATCGTATCTAATAAATTTTACAAAACGAATAGAGAACCACGTACCGTAAAGTAAATGTTTGTCCAACCAAACTCAACCAAGTTAACACCACCGTATACCAAAGGATTTTTCTTCTAAAATAATTCTGTTTTGAAGTGATACGCATAAAATGTAAATATACTGAAATATACCTGAGGATATTCAATAAAATACTATTTGAGAAATACAGTCATGGATAACGAAACACTTCTCATATATGAGTTTTGCGAGTACCTATAGCTTCGACGACAAGTGGAACATGCTCATTACTTGGTATTTCTCTATTTCCTTCTGGCATTAACGATGGTTAAAAGACGATGGTGGTGACACCGTGTTTAATAATCGCAATAAGTGTCAGTTGGTCACCGCAGTGTCATTCAAAGCCCGCGACCGTATTTCCTATACACAAGTGCAGTTTTCCAGCTACCCTCTATCTTCTGTGCCGTTTTCATCACACACTGCTTTGTAAATTTACTACGAGAGATTAAAAAGGCACTGTACAGGTTTACAACGCTTTTAATATTAAAATATAAAGTAAAGCAAAACGTTGAATAATAATTACTTTTCATGTTTGTTTTAATACATACGAGTATTTATGTATAGGTACAGTGCGAGCGGTCCCGGGCTCCTTCAGAAGTGCAGGCCGCGAGCCCTCTGGGCACTTTGCCACGACTCTACCATTTTCGTAGACAATCTTTATTGATTGTGTTAAGTTTATATAATTTTATGCTGAGCTCGTTAATCGGTGTTTACAAATTGTAATAACTCAGTCAATGTTTAAATTGAGGTCATCGTGGCGCAGGAGCGCAATATTTGACGCGACAGTTCTGGGTTTGATTACCATCTGGTGAAAGTAATTATTATAATTTTTCTGAATTTTACCACTAAACACGCAATATCTCGAAAAGTTCTAAAATGAATGATTAATTTAAATAGCTCTAATAAGTAAGTATGTTGATAAACAACTAAAAGTAATTCTTTTAGTATGTATTTGTAAGTACAAAATAAAGGCCTGAGGTGGAACATTACAAATGAAACTATTGCGGACTCACGGGTCGGCAATATGAAGCTGTAACGAAACGACGAACGACGCCTCCACCGAGCACCGTGCAGATATCCGGAAGTCGCGACGGAAATCAATTCGGTTGGCGTTTGTATCCACTTTGCTCGCACTTTCTATGCAGGCCGGACTCGCGCGACACGGCGCTGTCACGATACTACATATACGTAGTTACATGTATGTATGACATCGGAAGGACCTATATCGGTAGGATAAATATTTATTTAATTCAGATCCTATGCTATATAAAGACATTCTCTATTTTTGTTCCATGTTGAAACTCATTAAGTTTGTCATTCCAGTGAACACACATGATTAACTTTTACTTTGAGGGAAGAGTGGAGAGTGGAGTGTAAGACACTGCACGTTTACGTTTTATCTCGAGTATAAGCAATGCCATCCTAAACATAACTTTTAAATAAACCAAGTCTCGCAACTTCTATCTACTAACAAATTGCGAGACCAATGTAATACCAAGTCATACATTTATTTATTTATTACTAGCGACCTGCTCGCGGCTTTGCCTGCTTTAACTACTTAATTATTTACTTAATATACTTAATTACGTTCGTTGATTTTAATTTTGACTTTGTTGTAATATATAAAGTATGTTTGTAAATCAGTTAAGATTTCTAATGTGAAAATTATTTAAAAAATCATAACCCCTATAAGAATATTCTATTGAATGTTTGAAAAAAAAAACAACTTATCGATACTTACAATAAAATACACGTGGAAGATATATTAGAAAAAATTAATAGAACTTAGTCAGTTTATCTGTTTGTATATGCTAATCACGCTATAAAATGTTCCCGCTAATCTCAGAAACGGCTTAACCGATTTAAGTGTGCTTTTATATTTTAGCAAACTTCCCGTAACATTTGTATTTGTTTTATTTCAATCGGTTCATAAATAAAAACTATAATAATAAAGATGAAATCAGAATCACTATGTATCCCGCATATAGCAGGGTTGTTAGAAAGGTCACTTGGTTTCAAAGAGCACATAACTCGGTTACTGCGCGAGCGGCGCTGGTCCATCGGACCTGTGAGTGTGCCCGCCCCGGGATACGTACCTATACGTGTGTAACACGATGAAACAGTTATATCTTTATTTCTTATATTCTTTTAAAAGTTCATTTAATCTGGATTAAATGCGGCGCTTTGTTGGAATTAACACATCAATGTAAGCCGCGTAAGTGAAATGAGTTTACATTAAAAAATTACATTAATTCAGCTTCTTTCAACTTACCCTTGTCCAAAGAGTGTGGAGAATGAATATACCATTATTACCAATATGGGTAGCAGCAAAGTGTAATGACACTCTGTTCCACTTTCCGCCATGATTGTTGATTAGCGGAACTCAACATTGCGCCTTGTTTGATACACAAGAGCAAGGAAATATAAACGATTCAATCCGCCAAGCGGAAATCCAACCCGCGATCTTTAAAATATATAAAATTATAATAAAAAATATGTACAAGGATTCAACTGTTAAGTTATATAAGTTGGGATCAGTTGCAGGTCACACGAGTTCGTCCTCGAGTGGGCTACCCGCGACGCGGCTTCGCGCGGCGAGCCACTCCCGCTGGCTCCTGCTGGACACACTTAAGATGTTCTTTGATCTTTGATCTTTGTTGGGGAGCGGTTTCACACGATCAAATATGTTTAAAAGATAACCTATATACATATTATAAGGCTAAAGAAGTTGTTAGTTTGAACGCGCTAATCTCATGAGCAATGCGTGGTTGCAATTAAAATAAACTTATTGTGCCTTACCCAACGGTAGGTACTGTACACGTTGACCGTTTCGATGTAACCCACTGTATCGGTACCGTAATTGGTCGGAGTTATTTCGACCACTTGCCGCGAAGCCGCAGGTAAAACTAGTCTAAGAAAAAAACAGTGCAGGGTGTGAGATTCGGTAATATACGTAACTTATTAATAGCAGATCCGAACTGGGATTCAAACACACAATTATCTTGTGCAGTTTGTCATATATCGAACAGCGAAATAGAATACACAATGATAATATTACAATCGATCTTTTCAGTATAAAGTTTACATTTCTATCGTTTAATTTAATAATTCTCTCTGTACCATCCTGCATGAAATTCAAATGACCTTAATTCCACACATTTTTATACCATAACTATTCTTGGACAGAGTAATAAGCGTCCCTAATTAACGTTTCTGCAGCGGCAATTTTAAAATACGTTGTAAAATGCAATATATAGACACGTATAGCCAGACCTATAAAATATTTATTTACAGTTTGGAAACCATCATTCTTAAACCTTGATAAATATTAATCACTTATCGGAGCAAAAGCTGAACCGTAAATAAAAAAATTATAGACATTAAAACCCATTTGTTCATTTGGACAATTCGCGAAACTGCAGAGACGCAGACACTGACACAGACACAGTGCAGTGGTAGCGGAGTAGCGGAGTAGCGGAGTGGCGGAGTAGCGGAGACGGCATTAACGTAATTGTTACTTTCACGTAGAGAGCGTTTCGCTGAAGGCCTTCACTAATTATTTTTGTTTACTCTTATATAAAATGTTTCACAATGTGATATACAATACAATGGATTTTTCTTTTTTGTTAAAAAAATATTTGTGGAAATATGTATTTATTTACATTGTGATGTTTTTTTCGTATTATGTGATATGTGACATGACAAGAAAAAAGCAGGTAGCAGCAGCAGCAGCAGGGTAGGCAGACGGTTAAGGAATGTTAAGACACTCCGTTACTCCATTAGATGTAAATGGCTGCGCAGATTTCATTTAAGACTTTTTTTGTTGCTATTGGTTACTTTTTTAAAGAGTGCACAGTGCGCAAAAGTTCGGAAAAACTAACTTCATGTCGGCCACGACTCGTCGACCGCACTACACGGTAGTCTCGGCCGGTGTGGGGCGACATTCCGGCAGGCAAACGACACTCGGTCGCGTAATACGATTAATTGATCACTGCACCGGCGCACATAATACGATGTGTATTGAAGCTCTTGTACAGATTTAGCTTTGATGTGATCTAGCCACTTGTATAAGTAGCATACTTAGTGGTAGATGCTGTAATAGGGTGCTATGTGGTATGGGACCTGTGGACCACTGCGTAGTTCTCTAATCTGATTAATTAAATCTACTTGTGTGATAATCTCTATCGGCACTAATGTTATAAAGCTAAAGAGTTCGTTTGAACGCCCTAATCTCAGGAACTACAGAAAGTCGCTCAGTGAATCGGTGTACCTACTCTTCATTTTGCGTATGTTTCGATGTAATACTTAAAATTTGTTAAATATTAGTTTATTTATATTATCTCCATTTCAAGCTGTATTCCGCATTTAGAAGAGTAAGTATGAGAAAACTAGTGTTAAGAAACTGCGTTCATGCACTCACAACCCAATTGTCAAGACATTGCGTGTTGAATAGTAGAAGTCAAGGCTGTCTGTGTTTCGTAACCTCTCCTGGGAATCGATCTTACAACCGTCGTTTACAATCAGACGCTGTGTGTTTATTCTAAGTGTATACTTCGTGTTCTTTTATCTGGTTAAATAACGTAGTAATTACAGTAAATTAATTCAATTTCAATGTAACATTAGTGTTTCAAGTATTTAGATTCTCGCCTCCAGTTAAGTCCAGTGTGATGCAACGAGCTTATTTATCCGTAAACAGACTGAATTATTTGTAGACGTTCCTGATTTTATTCTAACTTAGTTATTTATTGGTGTTAACAAGGATAACCTAGTTAAAGTCAAAGGTTAATCTTTGACTTGTAAGTTACAGTAAAGCCTTGTTTAAGTATTTTTCTTTGGGGAACGTTGTGAGGAATTACGTTAGTTTATTTTGATTACAATTTCTTCCTATCAGCTTGTGAAATTTTAATGAAGATATAAGATTTGTGATATAATATTGTAAAATGGTAGAGTTTGTTTGGTAGAGCGCGCTAATCTCAGGAACGGTTAGATTAAATAATATTTTTTGTATTAGATAGTACATTTATCGAGGAAAGGTATAATAGGCTATATTTCATTTGGCTACGACAAATAACGGGAGAGCTTGAGACATTACGTGCACGCTCTGCGTAAATGGTTAAAGGTTCGCAAAAATTATATATTACGAAATCGTTCCTCTTTAAAAATACTAAATAAATAATACATAACACCAACTTCTATGAACCTACTAATAACAATAAATCGAAAGTAATATGTAAAAACCTCCTTACTTTTACTCTGTTAGTCGCTTTTTTTTTTTAAAACTAAAATGTTACGTAACTAATTTCATGGTGTTGGTTGTTTGTCACGGTGTGCGCGAGCATCGTAGAAATTTACTCTCATAATTTTTCCTTTACGCATTATCCAACTAAATACGTTGCTCTTTGCAAACAAACAAACAAAGTTGCTCTTTACAGCGTATCTTTGAAATGGATATTATAGAAGATATCTGTTTAAAAATACGAGAGCAGAAGAGCTCGAGACGCGTACCCAGAGGTACTAATGTCGTTAACGAATAATATAAAGAATTTTGAATTGATAAACTGTTTTTGAGCAGGATAGTTCACATATCACAGAGGAAGGTTTTGAGTGTTTACCACTATATCTTCTTGTGGGGTTCGATCCCTACTAATTATTCTGGAATATTTCTAAGATATTTTAACCAACATAGCAACATGACAACATTACTTTAACCAAAGACGCGTAATGCCTCACTACTCAGTATTATTCGACAGTGTTATTTGCCATACATTATATCGGCGAGGTACTCTGCACAAGTATCGGCGTCACGCTCGTGTAATTCACACTGAAAGGCCTGTTTTGTATGCCGATGTCCGATAATGAACAATTGGTTTAATAATTTTCTGTTTAATATTTAACCTTTCATTGCAGAACGTCAAGTTAACTCTGTTGGTGCGTTGGTTTAAATGTGTTCTACGTGCTTGGATTTGGAAATACGAGTTGGAGTGATAAGAGGAGGGATAATTGGCGCACTATGTAGGCAGATTAAAACACCCTTCAAGTTGAAACACTGGATCTGATTACTGAATAACTACATAAAGTAAGGTCAACGAGTCGTGACCATCCTGAAGTTAGCTCTGGCCTGCTGTCCGTATGGGGGTTTTGTGAGGTCACAATTGAAAAAGCTTGAATTTCAGATAAAGCTCGAGACCTCCAACTTTTGTACGGAACCCTCGGTGGGCGAGCTCTACCCGCGCTTCCCGCATCTCGGAGAATCGAACCCACAATCCGTCGTATTGACAGTTACACGCTTGTGTCCCTGCGCCATAACCCATTTATTACCTGCCAAATTGACAACAGAGTTGAACTACTTCTTCGCTTTTAAATAACTTACGTTTCTTAAGTCTTGTAGCTGGTGAGCAAAGATTTCCCGCATAGTATAATGCCAGAGAATAGAACCCAGTGTGCTGATAAACAAAGCGTCTCACACTCTTCGTTTATCTCTTACCGGAACTCAACGCAGCATAGCTTTGAGTCCGATTACTGTTTGCGGGCAATAGGAATGTTTATAATTAGTCTATTTTTATATATTTGATAAGTTAACGTTCAGTACTGACTTTCATCAATCACACTATGTGACCCTACTAATAAATGTGAAAGTTTGTGATGGTCGATGTTTGTTCCACTTTCCAAACTATAAACTACTAAACGGATTTAGATGAACTTTTAGTAATATAGCTTTATATACATCAGAATAACACAAGGCTACAATTTATGTAAAGATTTTGCATAATTTTGTTATAATAGAAAATTAAATGTAAACAAGAGAAGCCACGTTTCTGTCGCTATTATAAATACAAAAAAATACAACTGTTAGCTTACAATTGTACTCGAAATTAACAAAAGTTCCAGTATCTACTAGTACCGGTAATAGATACTGGAACTGAACGAGGTTTATATTTATTGAAAAAGCAATTGTCGTTTGCTTTTCGCTTACTTCAACGAACTTTTGTTGAAGAACAATCTTTATTAATTATGCAGCAATGCAATGCAGGTGACGGTCTTTTAGACCGCAAGTGGAAGTATTCAGTCAAATAAGTGCTCCTTTTGTATCATTAAAAAGGATTTAGCATTAATACACTGTTTTTTTTTATTCTCTTCCTGTTTTAAGAGACATTAGGTGATGGATGTAGACTTTTTTTTAAACTTTTTTTTTGTATTTAGTAAATATCTATTTCGTTCTGGTTATGTATACGTACGAGTACACCTTACTAAATAAGGTTGAAGACAAATTTTAATTTCTTCCAACTTAAAATATTTCTAAATATTTGAACCGACATACCTATTTTATATCATTTGTATTTTTTTAGAGGATTTAGTGACGATACACTCCGTTTTTCACTATCATTCTCAGTTTAGACGCAGCTTGGTAGGTGATGGAATTTTTTATCTTAAAGCAGAAAGCAAGCAAAGAAAAACACGTATTTCAATTATAATTCACCCAATTAGGGATCGAATCTATAACCACCGCGTGTAAAATGTTGTCACGACTCATGATACTACGAATATTAAATGTTATAGCACAGATATAATATCACAATGTTGTCAAAGGATATACGGATTGGTCATTTACCACGTACATTTATGTTTATAACTCCATAGATATGCCTCGCTTCATTTGACTGGCATATAATAAATAATCATTGAAATACACTATACAGTCAAATACCACTGCAGCGCAACGGCCCAGGGCCCAAATATAAACGCGACAGTTTTGACTTCGATCTTGGGGTGGATCAATTGTTCTCATTTCCTCGCCCTCCAACAAGGCTAAGCTCGGCGATGCGTTTTCTTAAGCTTCACGCTGTATGCAAAGGGAACCTAGAAATTAAGACACTGTTTTCCCAAAGCGAAATTTTCGCGGAGCTCAACGTCGCGCTTGGTCTTGTTACCAGAGCGAGGACATGAAAATACCTCGTCGAGTTTCGAATTACAAGTTACGGCAACTGCCTTACAGACGTTGTACTACGCCGCGACCTTATCTCACCATTACGAGAATCCCAGAGAACTACGTAAAACCACCATCGGCCAGTCTACAGTATAGGCACGGACCTCTGCCCGATAGAGAGAGATATGAAAAGTTTTCCATTTCAATGACACGCAACAGTAAAGCAGCGCACGCGACTCGATATTGTCTTTCATGAATATTCTAACTTCAATTTCATATCTAAACGAAACCACCCCTATACGCAAATATTTCATTTTAGTATGGACGTATTCGTATGGAATATGAGGAAGGGACCCAAATATTATGGGTTTTATTACTTTTTCGTATGCAATAGGCTTTCAACTTCCGGAGGCGCGGGATACTCTCTTGAGTCAGATAACAATATGTTATACTAATTCAGTTGATAGTGTTCGTGTAACAACATATTTAGCGCCACACACGCTGAGTGCGAGCGGTATCGACGCCCGCCACATCGTTCCCACTCTTGTAAAAACAAGCTTTGAGTCGTGCACAAGTTGAATGTGCGAGTCGATGTTCATAACATTGTTAATTCAGGGCAGTTTTGAATTAAATCCGCTTTAGACCATTCTAATATGTTTTTCTTTATAAACCGTTTTTTTCCCTTTTGAGGTACAGAACTTTAAAAATGGATTATTTATTTTACTTCCATTATCTATACTGTTATTCATTAAATAAATCGTAATTTAACTGTTTCGGGAATTAATTTGACTATCGTATTTAATAGAAAAATGTTTAGTTATTTCACATCTGTCTAAATAACGCGTAACTGCGCGCAAACTGTAAACTTCGTTTTTTCTACATAAATTCTGATTCCGCAAAAATCCAGGTTAAAACATAACTTTCTTCACAACATAGACACTGACAGACAAACAGAAAAAAAAATAGTAAATTATATGCAATAGGTAAATTAATTTAATACACTGATTTGCGTAGGCGTTGTAATGTGTTTCCAGCATCCATGCAGCTAGAGATGTCTAATGTGAACATCTCGAATAGGTTGATGTTAAATTATTTTGTTTGTTTTGATAATAAAATAAATAACCTGTGTTCATTTAATAATGTAACTTTGGGCCTTACCGTCGACCAGTTGTAAAGCTATCGATAATCTCAAGGTTAATATATTAATTTCTCAAATTTAAAGATGACTATGTTACGCCCCGCTTATTATCATATCGATATAAAATAGAATATACAAAAACAAATTTTGCTTATTCTATTTAGATAGAAGAACAAGGAGACTACAGGAGTACCGGCATTGCATCCGGTAGAAGTCGAGGGCTGTCGATAGTAAAGGAAAAAATGAATACTCTTACTGAAGGATGTCTTTATAGAAAATCTTAAAGCTGTTTTTTTTTCTACTTTATTTTAAGTCAACATATTTTAAGATAACTTATTTGTGATGTAAACATATTGTCTTATTAATAAATAATATGAATACAACAAATTGGAAAAATAAATATGCATTTTTTTTTAATAAAATTAATAAAGTTGCACGAGTTGTCCCTTACTCAACGTGTTTGCTGTTTATGTGATAAATATTATTGAAATTTGTAA
>DWAL01000407.1:0-11362 GCA_018230405.1 Heliconius hortense
ATCAAATGTAATTAATATCTTTACTAGACAAAGCGTGAGGTTGAGGTCTGTCAAAACATACAATGTTGCGGGCAGCATGGGGAAAGTAATATCCTAACACTAGGTTTCGAAAAAATTAAGATGTGCCGGAAAAAAACTTGAAGCTGCTATATGCTAAATAATTAGAGAATATTAATAATTTCTTTATACATTTATAAATATTATTATGTTGAGAGAGTACCTTAAATTTCACGTTTGTATTGGTAGAAAGTGAAGAATAATGTGATACCAGTGAAACACCAGAATTTCTCTGCCTTTAATATAATAGAAGTGGAAGCTAATTTATAAAAAAGTGCTACAAATAGAACACAGCATGTCAGAAAGTTTTTTTCAAAATGTATAGTGGTAGAACCCAACACCACATTCTATCTTGCCAGGGTCAGGAAATGGATTAAATATTAAATACTACAATTCCCAGCCGGCTTACAGTCAGACATTAATCTATATGCAATACAAAGGTGTTATTATGTATATTATTCAGTTTAAATATTTTATTGTTTTATAAGGTACACAAGCAATATCCCCACACTGCACCCAAGGGACAACTCCTCTGCCCACTCTGTCATATGAGGGACACAGCACAAAATTAAAAGCTAAACTTTAACAGAAATGTTACATAGTATAATAAGTAGACATCAGATTATATGCACACGCATACAAAATGCCTATGATATGAATGCAAATATGCACAAAAAAGGAAAAAATATGCACAATCAAAAAAACATTTATTATTAGAATTTATGTTTATTTTCACAGTATATTTAACCATAATTAATATTACAATTGGAATGACATATTAACATAATATAATAATTATTGAGACAATAAGCAACAACATATTTTTCACTCCAAATCTTTTGCAATAGTGAACTCGGAAGGGTGTTACTCTGTTGAATATTTTTTCTAATATTTTAAAAGACTTGCATAGAGGAAGGTTTTTAGTTTCAACTTGCTCTATGGTGTTGGGTATGAAATGTATTGCAATAAGAACAATATTTTTTGATCAAAGGATCCTCAAAGGCCAACTGGCTTGAATTGATTGCATTGTATAGCAAAGTCAAATTTTTTTGAAGTGTTATGTTTGATAGTTGCTCTTTAAATGCTTGTACTCGTAATGGTGCTTTTAATTATTTTTTTTTGTAGAAGAATTTATTCACTATTTCAAATTCATTTCTTCAATATGAACTCCTCCACAACACACACAAACACTATCAATAAAAAAGTACCAAAATATGCAATAATGCTACTAAAATATAATTCTATGCATTTGCATATGCAAACATGCATGCTAATACTATACCAGGGTGGGTGGGCAGAAAGAACCTAGTGTCATGACACTCCATAGTCTCCTATCTGCCTGAATCAAGACTTTACATGTTAAGTAGTAGTAACTTAACACCAAATTCTATTTGGCCAGAGCACAGAAAAATAAAATAATTCCTTCTGCCCAATGATGATTGAACCCATCATTTTCACAGACAGAGTGCATCACAATAGCCTAAAGTAATTGTATCTATGATATTATCTATTAATATTATGATATCTTTAAGCATATTTTACCAAATAATTTTGGTGTTTTTTTTTATCCAAGGGCGATATACAACTTCCTGCTCTATGTTGTCCTTATATGGTGGAAAAACATAGAGCAGGGCATGGTGATTCTGTAGTAAATATCTGCACTTATATTAAATGGTAATAGTGGCTCTTTCCATTTAATGTACGCTTTTAATGATGAAAATACTGTCTATAAACAAACAAACAAAGACAAACAGGTGAAGAAAGGATTATGGTAAAATTTATTTATGTTGTCCGAGGAGTATTTTAATCTACAGTTTCAGTCAGATATATGCAACCTATACCATAATAGCTGTAATATAATAGAGTGCAACTTTTATTAATTTGTCCATTTGATTTGTACAACTGGAACAGAAAACCTACTGTTCAGATATTCTATTCCATTCTCTCTATTCTGCACAATTGTAATACTTAAAGTTATTCTATATTATAATAAATCTATATTCAAATAAACTTATTTTTTGCTTGAGGCTCTTATCCATAGATAAAATAGAGGACAGCAGTCAGCCCAGACCATTTTTTGAGATATTGCATGTTGAGTGTGGAAATGTTTCAAGCAAATGAAAACAATTCATTTGTCTAAGTCAAACATCATTGCATTTACACTCAGACAGTGTACTAATGTGTCAATAAAATGTCTTATAAATTTATTTAAAACTAATAATTGGAAATACAACATCTTATGTCAAAGATCTATGATTTATATATTAAAGATATTAAACACTTTGCTAACTAGGCAGTTAGTTAAGATAATATTAAAAATGTTCAATATAATTTCAAACCTCACAATAGGAACTATAATATTTTAGGTTCATCTGAATGGAATGATTATTACATGAATTGTAACAAAAGATTTCCTGCTCTTAATCCTGTTTCTAAACATCACTTTCTATTTGCAAAAAATGTATATCAGATTAGTACTTTGAACTTTACTATATAGGCCACAAGACCAAAGTCAAGTTTTAACTTAACAACAGCCCATATAATATAAACAATATGTGAAAATTCTTATTTAGTACATCTATGAATGTACTAGAGGTGATTTAGAAACAATTGTATTAGATTGAAGTGTTTATGTTACAAGTAAGTTACTTTTAGGTTATATTATAAGTTAGCAGTGCTTATGCAATGAGCATGGTATAGTCATAACCTGTATTGATTGGACAGTGATGAAATATTTCATAATATACAACTTGTTGTAGCTTTAGTAACTGAGATAGCATTAATATGCAGTTAACAGATGATGTTTACATACCTGCCAAGGGTTGACCTTTGGGATGGGTGCTTCCACAAACTTCTTAGGTTGTTGTTCCGATGATTGTTGTTGAGGGTCTTGAGCGGGTTGTTGTGCATCGCTCGCTGGCTGCGGTGCTTTGTGCGTGCGAGGCGGAGCCCTGCGTTCGCGCTCCCTGCGGCCCTTGCCCGGCCGCCTGCCGTGCGCGATGACGGGCACGAAGCCCTCCTCCTCCTCGTCATCCTGGCGTGGCGGCGCGTCCACCGCCTCCTCTGTCGCCTCTATGTTCTCTTTGTTACTGTCACTGCCCCTGAAGTTCAGCACTGACGCGTACGAGGGCCCGGCGCCCTCGACTGACACTCGCGCGGCCATACCGCTGCTACCCTCGTTATGTAAGACGGGCGCGCGCTCCGCGCCGACCTAGGATCACGAGCGCGCCGCCATGCCCCTAGCACGACGGCATGTTGCGGGTCGGGCCCACAAGTACGGAACTTTCCCGATCTCGAAAAGGTCGAACGCGGTCTGGATAATGTAGCCGACACAATAGTACAGTATCCTCAGAGAATATGCGCACAGTCTGCTATGCACACCAGGCTGACCCTGGATCGACCGTATTTACATCGAAAAAATTCACTTCCGTTGACTTGTTCCAACTATTTGGCGACACTGAACGCTCCGGGCACACTGTATCTCTCGATTACGTATATCGATCACACGAAAAATGGCTTTCTTAACCTGGAATCAGCTAAATAAGCATATTTTGTTCGCAATTCACACATGTGGTCGGACGCCCAAAAAGGGTATTTTCCGCAACACACACGGAACTCGCGGAAGGCTGTGACTTCTAATTTTACAGAGGAGACGTCTCGCCGCCAGATGGCGCTGTTACAACACTGACAGTGAACGCGTTCATGATAAGACCACAAAAACAGCAATTCTTAATACATCCGCTTTCTCTACAAATACAAGTAGTTCATATTCATAATAAGAATAGAATTTTTCGTATATTTTATGACAGTTTAATTATATATTTTAACAACAATTCCAAAAGTGTTGTATTTTATACATCACTATTTAGAACGCACCTATAATTAAAATCACATTTCATTCTTATTTCTTTGCGACCTTGCAAATCGTGTTAAATGTAACCTATTTCGTCACGAGATTTTCATAAAACTCTGTCAAATGAGCGTATAAATATTTTTTGTGTTATCATTTATACATAAAATATCGTAAATTTAATAAAAAAGTATTAATATAGAAATACAAAAAGTCAAAACTTATTTATATTTTATATATTGTCTATTCCTCAGCACAACTTGTAACACCATGCGATCGTTTAGGAATTATTTCCCAAATAATTGCGTAATTAACAAATTATATACATTTCAATAGATTTTTAAATTCCTTTGAGAAATATAAATAAATATATATAAAAAAAATTTTTATTTTGTAATTGTTTTGTTTTTTAATTATATACATTTTCTGCGTTTGTAGGGCAGTACATTCCAAGGAAATTTCTGCAATTTCTACAATAATGGTAGACGTCCTTACATGACCTAAGCACATAAGGTAAAGGCGCACAAACCCAACAACACAGTAGACATAAAATCATAGCGCATAAATGTGTACTCAGCGTTATTTTGCTGGCGACAACCGTCATCCCTGTATAACCGCATTCAGGGCATGCTACTAGTATCGGCGTAAATCCAAAATGGTGCACCCTTGTCGGTGCTGGGGGGATAGGAGTGTCTACGTAAATATCAAAAGCAGTTGCATAATTCGGAGGTGGCGTATGTTGTATAAATGAAGGAGAAGGTATAAATGTTCCCATTAGCCGAGGTCTTCGAGCTGCCATTTGTCTTAAAACAAATGAATACGATGGAGGAGCACTTGCTAAAGAATCTGGTGCCGATAATTCTGACGGCCTTATGAAAATATTAGGATTTTGTCCCAAATTTTGTAAAGGAATACTTCCATTTAACTTGGCTAAAGCTTGTGTAAGTAAGGTTTGGGGTTGATTTATTGCAGGTATACTTAACGATTTTGGAGAAGGTAAATTTGAGTATATATAAAAAGGCTTATTATTCATATCCTTCATTAAATCTCTTTTGACGGGAGTTGCAGACGTTGATTGTAAATTATTAATACATGGAATTTCATTTAATGTTATTGATATTCTGTTATCATTATCTTCTTGGTTATTTAACGCCGTAGCAAGGATTTGTGAAGTTATTTCTTTAGAAGCTGCTGATAAGTTATCGCTTTCTTCATTAAGTTGAGTTCGACAAGCGACATTTGGCTTACTACTCTGAGGAATATCAGTCGAACTCTCAGAATGCATAATAAAAATAAATCAGGTACATAAAAATTGTTGCCAAAAGCCAATTCAATAACGTTATTTAAATAATTTTACATTTTGACAACAAGTCAAATATGATGATATGTTCGTTCTAAAAGTTACAAATACAACATTGAATAACTTAATAAAAATGAGATTATAGGTTTACTAAATGATATTATTTTTTTTTTCTTTACTACTACTGACTTTTTTTAAAATTTTGTAAATGCTTTTATTTCCTACAAAAGAACAAAACCTAAAATTTATGTTAGCATCTTGTCATAGACAAATTATTTTATAATATATTTTTTTCTTAATTTTAATAATATTTTTACATTATTATTAATTTATTTTATTATAAAATAAGTTTATTTAAATTAATATGATTCATTAATTCATATTTAAATTAAAGAAAATGCGCTTTAATTTAAAAAAAATATATTTTGCCATATATTTTGCTATATGGCAACTGCCTTTTAGGATTGTCACTGAAACTTTACCTTCCGGTCTTTTTACTCCTCCGTGGCATGGCGGATGGTCTTTACCGCCGCATTTAGTGTTTATTTGGAGGAATAACTTCGCTGATATAGCGAAATGGTAAGTTTTTGTTTTTTAAGTGCGAAAATTATTTCTAACATGTCTTATTGGTGAAAGTTGTTAAGTGATAGTGTAGTTTTAGAATTTCAAAATGTCCGTGTCGCGTCCACGTGTTGGTGACTTAATTGTTTAAAATAACCACAATCTGATGATTATTCGTAAGTTAATATCTTTTTGGATGATTAAAGTACATTTTACTATGTCTGGCTAATAAAATTAAATATAAAAGACGTTAAAATACTGTATTTCAATGTGTGTTGAACATGCATGGGTCACACCATTGTTGCTTTTGATTCTTGTTTACTCCCATATAGCTGAATATAATGTTAATATATCTATTATATCGTTATTAGTAGTGTCTATAAGCTATTTTATTATTTAATATTGGGTTTAATTTGTCAATTATTATTGTTGTGAAATTTGTAATTGAGAGGTTATGTTAAAATTTGTTGGTTACATTCTAAACACTTGAAAATTCAATTTGTTTTATCATGTTAATACTTGAACTATTCAATTAACAGTATGATGATGGTGATGCGCTTTCCCGATAACGTAGTATTAAAACAAGGACGTTTTAATTTTCGGTTGAAATAATTGTTTATAAAATTATATTGTTTTAACTTAATGTCTACCTTTGGTCATTTCTAAAGGAATCTACATTTACAATAATATCTATACTTAAAAAAAAAAACTTCCCCGAACTCTTCCTGGTTGCATGTATTAGCATCTCCCAGGTACATTTAAGGGGTATATTAAAGTTCCGTTAGGAAACACCACTATGGTTTAGTAGTGGTGTGTCGACATAAGGTATACAAAACAAAAAAACATTAAATATTATAAAGTTTATATTTGAGAAGTGGAATTGATAGTATGTACTTTTGTTTCTGAAGTGGTTCAATGGGGGGGTTAAATTCCAACAAATAATTGTATATTCAATACTTATTATTTCTCAATTATAATAAAACAAATTTCAGTAATGAGTTCTGCAATTAAACATATAGTGCTATGACATTGAGCAGAATTATCATGAAATATTTTTGTCATATCACTATACTGTCACTATACACTATACTGTCACTGTCATATCACATCACTGTTTACTGTGCACTTTTTATGTATACTCTTTATTGCACTTAGTAAAAATATTGTATAAAATACTAAATTAACAAAACTTTTGGCCAAGAGTAAACTTATTTGTTATAGTGATTATATTTCCTGCTTAAAGCTAAAATTAAATACTATGTTTTTATTTCTTCTATAGAGTCTATCAGTAGCCCGACCTTTAGTGTCGGTATACTCTGAGAAGAGTGAGAAGGTGGCCGATGCCTCGGTCCCTTTGCCGTTCGTTTTCAAGGCCCCCATCAGGCCTGACCTGGTCAATAATGTCCACGTTTCTATGTCCAAGAATGCAAGACAACCTTACTCTGTTAGTAAGGAGGCAGGTATGAGTCATCCATTTTCTTGTATATTTTTCTATTTTTAGAGGTTTAAACAGGAATTCTTTTTTTTAATATTCAAAAGTAGGTCACGAAACAATTAACGTATTCCATGTAAGAGATGAGAACTTTATGATTTTTTGTTTTGTTCCAATCAACTAAAAATGTGTGGCTAGTCATGGCGCAGGGGCACAAAAGTAAACACAACTTGTTGTGGATTCAATCCCCAGTCAAGGAAATAAAATATTTATTAAAATTCATAATTTCGTTTCTTTGCTCTGATGTCGATGTTGAGTTTTGCCAATGAACATGCAATGGCTCCAGAATGCTGCTGGAAAGTGGGAAACAGAGTGTCTTAACACTTCCCTTTGCAGTGTGCCGGATACAGTGTGCAGCGTCACACTGTATTGCGCACACTGCAGAGAGAACATAGGTAGTTTTTTTACATATCATAAGTACAACTAACTTTCCGTATCTATTTTATAGAGACCATTCTGACTCAATACATATCTGAATGTAAATGTAATGGTTATGGATTTGATTCTCACTCTGGGAATTGAATTAGTTTCATTTCCCCAGTCTTGTAAGACATGGGCAGAATGCATATAAGGCATGAAGCTTAACTTTGTAATAATTTTTTTTTTTATATTTGCACTGTATGTCCACATTCAACATGCTTGTCCATGCATTTGAGTGTTACTGCGAATCAGTGCTACAGTGACGTGGTGATATGGCGTTCTGGGTCCATCCTGTGATAGGCACGGGTGCAAATTTACCACTACATTTAAAAAATATTTATATTTTTGTCATTTTAAACATTATAACTTTGTCGAAAAATACCAAAAGAAATTGTGAATAAAATACATTTGATCACCTTAATAGGAATAGGCTTTAGTATTTTTTTCATTAGTTGTTTTAATATACCTATTTTATTCTACATAGGTCATCAAACCAGTGCTGAGTCATGGGGCACAGGACGTGCTGTAGCGCGTATCCCCCGTGTCCGTGGTGGTGGTACCCATAGGTGAGTTAATATTTTGTACTTTGTTTTTTGTATGAAGATTTTAATTTGGAAAGAGAAACTAGAAGCCTGTTCAAGTTTTTGGATAGAAACATGAAAAAATCTTCTCAATTATATTTCTTCTATAAGTTTCAGGGTCTTTTGTTTAAATTTTTGGAACAAATCTTATATATTTTACAAAAGTAATTAAATTAAATACTTCAACATTAGTAAAAGTTATATTAAATACTTCAATATAATTAAACGTTTTTAATAATGCTATCATATTTCTATTTAAATTGTCTATTATATAATATTTGAAACATTTGTTTGAAATAAACTTTTAATTAGGACTTATGCCATGAAGATTGAAATTGTCTAATATCTTCTAAGATATTTAAAACGATATTATTTGATGGTAAACGAAATGCGCAGGTTTCTTCTACATTCAAATCTATATATGTTTACTAATAACAATGTTATTTCCCAAAAATCTCTTATTTTATTCCACCTTTCTCTGCAGATCAGGCCAGGGTGCGTTCGGCAACATGTGCCGCGGTGGTCGCATGTTTGCACCAACCAAGCCGTGGCGGCGTTGGCATCGCCGCGTTAACCTACGCCAGCGCAGGGCTGCGGCGGCGGCCGCTGTTGCCGCAGCTGGAGTGCCAGCGTTGGTACAGGCCAGAGGTAAGGTATATGAAGAATGTGTTTTTAAATTATAAGTTGAGGCCAGTAGTGGTACAGCAGTGCAAACGCAGGTTGTAAAAACAGGTTGTGGGGTCGATTTCCACTCGAGCATATAAAATACTTAATATTTTCATTTTTTCCCTCTGGTAAAGAGGCTTATCGCGGCGTGAGTTCCGTCACTCAAAATCCGACAGAAAGCGGAGAACGGAAGTGTCTTTAGAAAATATTGTCTTTACATTAGGTTCCCTCTGCCTACCTTGCGATGTGGGGCATACAACATGAAGCTATAAAGCCATAAAGCCCTGTGCCACACAGGGGGCAGTTAGACTGTAAACATGATGGTTGTGGGTGAGGGTTCGTATGTTACTCGAGGTATTAAATTATTATTGTAAACCTGCACTGTATGTCCACATTCAACATGCTTGTCCATGCATTTGAGTGTTACTGCGGATCAGTGCTACAGTGACGTGGTGATATGGCGTTCTGGGTCCATCCTGTGATAGGCACGGGTGCAAATTTACCACAACATTTGTATATAAAATATACGATTTTATTTATATTTGTTTTATTAATAAGCTAAAAAGTAAAATATTTAAAAAAAATAATCATTTAGGACTGTGTTTTTATAGTTTTTAGTACTTTTAATTTATATTTTCAATTAAGTTTAAATGTCTGAAATAATTATTATTAAATTGAACTATATAATTAATAGAAATAAATAAAGTATTATAATAATTATGAATGTAGTATAGCAAGGAAAATGTTTTAATTTGTATCTTCCCTGTTGTGACACTCTTGTCAGAGTTTCTCTTGACATTACGGGCAGATTTTATACGCCTCACAAACATTCACCACTTATACATCAGAATAGCACATAAGTATATTATACATAGTTTGCTTATATTATAACAGTTCAAGCGGGCGAAGCCGCATTTGAGTCGCTAGTGAAGAATTCAGTGCTTTAAACAAAAACAATGTTTTACCTTACATAATACTAATATATTTATATTTTGTCATCAGGTCACATCATCGAAAAGATCCCGGAACTTCCACTTGTAGTCTCCGATAAAGTGCAAGAGATCAGCAAGACTAAAGATGCTGTTATCTTCTTAAGAAGAGTTAAAGCCTGGTCTGATGTCCTTAAGGTTAGTTAAAAATATGTACTCAAAGAAATGAGTTTTCACCTGGACCTTTTTGGTGTATTTTGGTGCTATTATTAAAATTGATATGGCTGTTTGTAAATTGTTTTTTTATTTAAAGATTAATTTATTATTTATACTAAATATTATGATTAAAGTTCGGGTTTTTATTAAATTCTTATTGTACGTTTTTAAATTTAATTTTATAAAAAAAAACTTAATAACAGATACATATTTGTATATAACCACGATAATTTATTACATTTGGCAAATTATATTTAAAAAAAATTAAATATAGATATGATGAAGCATTCTTTAAATTTGTCAATAGTCAAGAAAACATTTTGTATGCAAGTTTGTGTATCAACAACAACTGTTGGGTGTGTTTGCTGTAACAAAACAAAGTTTGACGTTGAGTGATATTCTTGACACTAGTCTGTCTCCTAAGTTATATGTAAAAGTCCCTTTTTTTTCTCCATATTGGAGGGGCGGAACTCAACGCCACGCTATTTCTTAATAAATGTTTAAAATGACATAATAATTCTAATATTATTGGTATGTATGTCTGTAGGTGTACAAGTCACAGCGTCTGCGCGCCGGCAAAGGAAAGATGCGCAACCGTCGCCGCGTACAACGCAAGGGACCCCTCATCATATACCACAAGGATAAGGTAAGGGGAAACACGAGTATTTTATATATACTTAAGGTTATTTAGATATTTAATTATTAAGATTTTATTTTTTTTGAGTTTTGGTTAGTTTTTTGTGACATAAGTGTCACAAAAAAAATTCAAAAATTAAAACTTTCATTCTTGCATCCAATTACTTATTTCTCCACAGTGATATAGTTTTGTATATTAGTAGCTGTATATTTTTACACTTTATCTCCTTCCCTGGTCATATGAAAGTTAACATTATTGTGTATGAAACATTCTTATGTTGGGTTAAAACAAAATGATTAGAATGGACAAATCAAACTGATAGTTCCTGAGATTAAAGAGTGCAAACAAATAATCTCTTCAGCTTTAGAATATTTGTACAGATTAAATGATAGATCCCTTTAAACTCTTACTCCTTACATGACAATATGTATTGAGTTACAATAATCGAGGGTAAATTAAACACACCCGAAGGAAACATTAGCTAAGATACTCTTTGCTAGTGTGTCGACATGTGGTTTACATATCATTATTTATGATAGTGATCGTCACTATCATGTATTTGTGATAGTATTTAAAATGTGAAATATGAAATGACTAGTGCAAATAGAATTTTAATGAAATCAAGTTGGTTTTTGTAATTGTAAATAATGTTT